>PVKE010039977.1:0-14784 GCA_004027555.1 Craseonycteris thonglongyai
CAGTCTCTCTTTCTTAGGCATATCTCTGTGGGTAGTTGTACGTGGTCTGTACATGCAATTTAGTGTCAAATGGTTTTTTGTAATAACATAAGCAATTTTCTACATGCCTGGATAGTATTCAAATTTTACACTATTAGTGGATGTAGAATGACATATTTTATGTAATTAAAATTCACCTTGCCTTTCCTTGATTTTAAGACATTTACTTTGGCCCATGCATGCTGAGCAATGGAGTCTGCTCAGTGACAGGCCCTGAGGGACAGAGGCAGTCAGACTTGGTGCCCTGCACCCTTGTCATGGAGCCCATGAGAGGGAGAGATGGACTCCACCTGAAGGCATCAGGGAGGAAGTGGCATTTGGACCCTGAAGCAGTGTGAGGACACATGGCATGCTGGAGCCAGTCTGGGCCAGCTCATGAGAGCTGAGTGCTAAATGTTCAGGAATCTCATGTGCCAGTGCTTAGACATAGCCATCATTCAAAATAAATGGTATAAACTTACACTTTTCTAAATGGTATGTGAAACAAAGGCAATACGCAAAACTCATCACACTCTAATTATTTTACTATTATGTCTGAGGTGCTTCACATCTACTGTACCAGTGGTGGGAATTCTACATAGTGATGTGTTACTGTGCATCTCTTCTCCACTCCATGTTCAGTGACATCATGTCAGTAGCATGAAACTGGCAATGATGGGATACTTACACCACAGAAATGGGCAAATGCTACAAATCAGGACTTGGATTAATGCTTTGTTGACTGTCTAGAGTTTAGACTCTGGGCTAAAAAGTGATGGATAAAATGTTAATAATGCCAATTAAATTTAAAAGTCTGTCATGTCTATAGTTTTATATATATTATGAAGAGCACCAAAATATGAGGAATTTCTAGTACTTGAAAACTAATCTGATACAGCAAAAAAGTTATCTTTGTCATTGATGCATGAGTCAAGTTCCAATATTTGTCTTCATTTTTCATTTTTTGTCTTATTTATTAGTAGAAATGAAAATATCAGTTGACAAAGAAGTTTATGACATGAATGACTTCTTTGCATTTGTTCATAGTTCGATTTTGTGATGCTGTTGTTGGTGATAGAGTTATAAAAATTGATAGTGGATTTTACAAGAAATACCAGCACTGAAGTTAAAGGTGTATGGAATTTACAATAAAATATCAAGTATTATTATTTGTAAATTTTATGCTACATATCCTTTTTTTTTTTTTTTTTTGACAGAGAGACAGACTGAGACAGACAAAGACAGAGAGAAGGGGGAGGGCCCAGAGCAGTCTCCATAGTTGACAGTAGTTTTCCAGTTTCACTCCACAGGTGGGCACAGGGCTGCGCAGGGCAGGAACAGGGCTGGGAGCCTCCCACATGGGTCCCTGCAAGAACTGAACTGGGGGCACACCCCAGTTCAGCATGTGGGTCCGCATGGGAGGGGGCCGGGATTCGATCCTTGGTCCTTGGGGCTTCAAAGCGAGTGCTTTACCCGCTGAGCCATCCCAGCTTTCCCGTCAATGTCTTTTAATACACACATATGTATTTCTATTTTATATACAGAGGGTACCAAGAATGTATACACATTTAAAAAAAGGAAAAAACTATATTAAAATCATAATACTAAATATACACTGATAACAAAAGATAAATACAAGGCACATTTGACTTCTGCAATTACAAGAGGTGCTCAAAGTGGTGACCATCAGCTTCCAGACACTTTTGATGACAGTGAACTACTGCTTGAACAACACTGACCAAGATGTCCACTTGTATCACTGTGCATTCCATTTCAATAATCCTGAATGTGTGCAATTTTAGGCATGTTGGAGGTTCTGTTGCATACTCATGGCTCTATTGTCATTGTACTTCCACAATGTTCTTAAATTTCAAATACCACTTCAAAATGGTCTTGTGCTCCTTGAATGACAACCGTGCTTCTGCCATTTTCTTTGACTCAGCTGCCTGTCACATGATGATGCTAGCATTTATTTAATTAATGCCGTCTTTTGAGCAATGGTCATACTACACATTGCTACCATATTTCAATTCAAGTTTGAAAAGTAATACATAGAGAACATCTCTTAAAATGTGTATACATCTTTTAGCAGCCCGGTATACATTCACACTAATTAACTTTGAATTTTTGGATTCTAAGTATACTTTTTCCTAACTACTTTAAATTCAGGTGTGACAAAAATATCTTGTCCTGCGTGGCTATGTGAAATGAGTCAGGGGCTTTACCTCACAGTAGCATTGCCCCCATATTAGCTCTCCAGGCCCCTTCGTGTTCCAACTTAGAAGAATCCTAGACCTCATATCTCTTGGACTGTGGCTCCTATTTAAACTTCTGCGTCAGAGTCATCTGGAGCCCTTGTTAAAAATGCTCAATCCTGTGCCCGCCCCAAACCTATCACCCTGGTCCCTGCAGAAGTAAGACCCGGGCATCTGCATTTCAGCAACTAACCCCAGGTGACGCTGCTGCTCACCCAGGTGTGGAAACCTTCCTGGATTCCATATTTCCAGGGGCTATGGACCAGGGAGGTGAACAATCACCATCCCAGACCGCCCGAGTCCTTCCCTGTCCCCTTCTGAGGACAGCAGTTACAACTGGGTTCTCTCCCTGTCCCATTTCCCTCTTGTCCTCACTCCTGAAAGCCCAAGTCCAGAATGTGGATGGTTAATCAGAACCACTGATAAATACGAGTAGATCTGGTCCCCTTCCTCACCACCCCTGCGGGAAAGCCGAGGTCGGGGGATAAGGAGAGCTCACAAGGACGCAGGGTTAAGGAAGCGCCCTGTCCTCCCTACCTGTACAACGAGAAAAAAGCCCTTAGTCTAAGGTGACCAGACGTCCCGCTTTTAGCGGGACAGTCCCAATTTTTAACAATTTGTCCCGCGTCCTGTGGCATTTAAAAAAAGTCCCGATTTTTGGAAAGAATGCATGACAAGCTAGGGAACGGCGGGAGATAGACCAAATTTTTAATCAAGAACCCCCCCCCCCAACTCCCCCATCCCCCGTCAATGGTGTCCCGCTTTACCAATGTTAAAATCTGGTCACCTTACCTTAGTCCCAAGTCTCCTGAGAGTGTCAGTGTTCAGGAAGAGGCCTGTGTTAGCATAGAATGAGTGTGTCCTTTGGAGTCAGACAGACCTGAGGTCAAATCGTAGCTCGTCTCTTTGAAGCAAAGAAATGAAGGTTTCTGAACCTTGGGTCCTAACCCTGAAAGTGGGATTAGAGCAGATGTTAGCATTAGAGCTAACCCATATGAAGTGCCCGGGATTATTCTTAGGAGATAAGTGAATGGGATTATTCTTAGGAGAATCTAAATCACTCAGGAAGTCCTATGACATTGTCTAGAATATTACATAAGCTGGTAGCAGAGGCAGAGGGAAGAAGAAATGTTGGCTTCCCCAATGCTTTACCTACTGTTTTTAGGCTCTTTCTTCCTCTTGTGACCTGCATGCCTGAAGTCCAAGTTCACCTGGGAGCTGCTCCATGGGACACACATTTCCTGAACAGTGACCGCCCTCAAGCAGCACCCAGCCTGACAAATAGCAGGTGTGTATGTGGAGAGCTACAGTACAGAGGGCCAGGTGAGAGTCCAGGTAAGAAAGTGGGGTTTGGGGAGGCCCCAGGGGCCAGGCAGGCACAGGTAGGGGAAACACAGTGGAAGCTTGGCAGTTCGCAGGCAGGCAGGCAGAGGGGCAGGGACTTGGACAAGCACTGCCAGTGGCCCTGAAATCTGGCTCTCCTGCCTCTCCCCCTATTCTAGAGTTTATCTTTTATGGAAAGCTGGTTTGATACAGCATCAATAAAGAGCCAGGCAGATAGGTAAGAGCTTAGTATGAACTTGTAGGCATAAAGCAAATCAAATATGTTAAGCAAACTGAGAGTCCTAAACTCCTTTGTATGCTTATCTGAGCTTATGTTTCACAAAGAACACCCCCGCCCCCAGCAAAGCCCATGTGACTTATGTTCATAAATGGTGTTTACAAAGTATTTTGGTCTCAAAATCACATCCACAACCACGTGGACATCAGATGCAAGAGCAAGATCTCACCTTGGACGGCACTTTGCTCTTTTCAGGGCCAAGGCTTGAGCTTGGAGTGTGAGTCCTGAGTGTAAGAACGCTCGTGCTCTGGCCAATCTGTGCCTGACTTGCTCTGTGATCAGGGCAATTCCCTGTCCCTGTCTGGGTCTCAGCATTCTTGTCTCTGAAATGCAAGCCACAGGTGAATGGCCTCCCAGGGCTTCTTCAAGTCCGGAGTTCTTGGATCCTGCCATCTATTGTTTTGATACTTGGTACAGCCCCAGGAGGTAGACCTCAGCATGCCCATTTCACAGATGGAAAGTCGCGGCTCAGGAGAGGAAAGAGGCAGAGGTCAGCAACGAGTCAGAGGCTGAGCCAGACCGGAACGCGGAGCCCCATGCCTTTCTTGAGTACATGTCCTAGGAAGCTAGGTGTATACAGATGTACATGTACATACATGCGTGCGTATCAGGGCACCTGTTTCCACATGTGCCCCAGAGCTGCCCTGCAATTGTTCCTGGACGCTGCATGTGCAGACTGGTTGGCGGGGCCTGCCGGTTTCAGGCAGCCCCACCCTGCGGGAGGGGGGGAGAAGAGGGGAAAGGGGGAGTGGGGACAGAGCTACACCTACATTTTTGTGCTGCCCACTGATTTCAGCTGCTGTGTACTTAGCTCAGTCTGAGTGACTCCATACATGGGCAGTGGGCCGGAACATTCCCCTCCACGCACCGCAACCGACAAGCTCCTCTCACAGCTGGGATCCAGGCCCATGGGAGCATTCATGGCCCTTCTTACACACGCACACAGAAAACACACACATGCACGCACACACACACACAGACATGCACACATGTGCACACTTAGAAAGTGTTTTCCCCTCTCTGGTCCAAGTGTCCTCATCAGTAAGATGGAAGACAACTCTCTCTGCCTGGCCAGAAGATCCTCTGAGTTCAGAGGCATTGATGAAAGTACCATACTGGGGAGACCCTGCTGAGATACTGCTCATCCAGTCTGCCACACAAATATCAGAGAACAGGACCCCTTGCCCCACATGCACTTTATTTTATTTTTTAAAAGATTTATTCTTATTGTGTTTGAGAGAGAGAGAGAGAGAGAGAGAGAGAGAGAGAGAGAGAGAGAGAGAGGGAGGGAGACAGAGAGAGAGAAAGAAAGAAAGAGAGAAAGAGACAGAGAGAAGAGGGAGGGCCCAGAGCAGTCTCCATAGTTGTATATCATCGGTCTTCGACACAGTTTCACTCCACAGGGGGGCGTGGGGCTGCTTGGGGCTGTTCAGGGCAGGAGCTGGGCAGGGGGTCGGGGGCCTCCTGCATGGGAGGTGCGCCCCTGCAAGCTAGAGGCCTCTCACACGGAAAGCTCGCCCCAGCAAGAATCGAACTGGGGGTCACACCCCAGTTTAGCATATGAATTTGCACGGGCCAGGGCCAGGATTTGATCCTCAGACCCCGGAGCTGGAAGATGAGCCATCTCGGCTTTCCCCATTTTATTGTTTTAAGTAACCAAGAAGGGCAGGGGTGAAGCTGGCCTCAGGGAAGTCTGGGTTCAAGGACTCAGATACCAAGACACTTCCTTCTGATCTGTAACTGTTGGCTTCATTCCATCCTGACACAGACAGGCTTCTCCATGGGTGAGGACATGGCTCCCAGCAGCTCTAGGCTCACATCTCCATCGCTCATTAGAAGAGGATTCTTCTCCACCAGCTAAAAATCTCCCAAGAAAGGACTGTTTATTTGCCTGGCTTGAGTCACATGGTTGTCCCTGGACCAATCACAGTAGCCAGAAGGAAGGAGTCCTCTCAGTGGCTCAGATTGGGTAATGTGTCCAGGGCATCCAGGCATGGCTTCCTAGAAGAAACAAGAAGGGGATGCTGTTCAACTTTCTTCTCAGAATCTAAGCACAAGGTGAAGTAGGGGAACAGATCTCTACCCTAGGCAGTGGGGATGGCATGATGCCACTTCTGACAAGTGCTGCATCTTCTTCGTGGGCTTCTGGTGCCATGTTTATCCTAAATCGCACTCTTTGTAGAAACAGCTTGACTTAATACAGCTTAATGCTGCCCAAATCCACCATCTTCAGCTGCTGTTTGCAGAGCTTATGAGCGCACAGTCGCGAAGCCCAGGCAGTGACAGTCTCGCTGGAGGGCTCAGCATGAATCTGTCCGCCTCCTCCGGCCTCGCCACCATCAGCAGCCGCAGGACCCTGGCCTTCATTTCCTCTGCGGACCCAGGGCTGCAAGTCTCAAGAATACTGGGGATACCATACTTACAGCACAAAATGATAGTGCTAGAAGGGACCTCAGGAACCACCTGGCTTGTTTCACAGAGGAGGAGACTGAAGCCAAGAGAGGGAAGGGGCCTGACTACCCAAGGGCACAGAGCTCCTTGGGGAATATTGTGTCTTTTTCATCCAACACTCTCAGCCTGTTGGCATGGTAAATTAATATCAATAAATATTAGGTGAATGAATGGACCAACTTTTGAATCTAGGCCTCTTGATGGTCAGACTCGTTATTTCTGATGCATCATTCTACTTCCTCTTGAACCTAACATCTTAATTTCTAGGTCTAAAGTCCTTTTCCATTCGAGGGGGATGGGTGCTTGGCCAGGATGGGCAGGAGGGGTGTATAGGTGCTGAGATAAGTGAAATGCTCACTCTCCCAGGGGCAGGGAACGAGACCTGGCATACGGTGCTGGGACAGGCAGATGATGGGAAACAAGTAGGAGAGGAGTGAACATATACTCATCATCTTTTTATAATTTATGATTTGGTCCTATGTGTGTGTGAGACAGGACAAGGATTCCCTTTCCATCTGCTGGATGAGGAAATGCACGTTCCAAGAGGGCAAGTGACTTACTCAAGCAAGTGACCCCTGTGGGCAGCTGAAGCTTGACTGTGCAGGGGCTTCTGGGAGCCAGTGTGGTTGTATGTTCAGCCTGGGTGTTATCCTGCCTGAGGGGTGAGGCAGTTGGAGAATGTACCCCTCAACTTGTGTCAGCTACTGGCTGGGGGCTGTTCATTCCCTAGCATGCCTGGCCTGTGCTGGCAATGACCAGCTGGCAGGGAGACTGGGTAGAGCGGTGGGTGCTAGGGGCATGTGGGAGAGGCACCAACGTGTCTGCCACAGAGGGTCAGTGAGCCAGACTAAAACACCTACACCTGAGGAGGGGTCCAGGCTCTTCCACAGTTTGACCCCTGATGGGGTCAGGAGGGACAGGAAGGCCTGTCATTCTTCCCCTTCCCTGCTTCACCACCATGCTCCCTGGAAGCATTTCTTGGGTCCCCCTAACACATTAATTACTTGAACTAATATTTTTGTCTTAGAGCCTGCTTCTAGGTTAACCCAAACTAAGATAATCACCCTCTTTAAAAAGAGAGAGAATCACTCTCAAGAGGGAGGATCAATTAACTAAATAATGACAAATACAGCCTATAAAAAGTAAATCCAACTCAGGTCTGGACTGCCACAATGCCTTCTTACCACATGCTTGCCCTTTTCCTGGCCTCACCCTCACCAGCCCTGCAAGTTTCTCCACCACCCATGAAGGAGGTCATTACCTGGGAGCGTGTCACGGTCATGCTACTGAGAACCAGCACCATGCAGAGCTGACTCCATCCCTGAGCCCTGGGTGACAGTTTCCCATGATTCTGACACAGTGCCAGGAGTGAGTTGGCACATGTCCTACCTCCTCAGGCAGGTGGCTGCTCATGTCACACATGAGTCTAGCCTCGTGTGACCTCATTCTTGGATCAACAGCCACCTTGAGGGTGACCTATGCCGGGACCTGAGGACCAGAGCCATGGGGTCATGGAGTGCTGGAGCAGGAAGTACTGGCCACCTTGTCTAACCCTCCCATTGTGGGAGGGATGAGACTTGGGGTACAACAAGGTCTTGTCCAAGGTCATACAACACATTAGGAATGAAACAGGCATCAACCCGGGCTTTTCCCTTATATCTTTAGTTCTACGTCGTTGCTTATTGTTAACAGACTGTATGGAAAAGGAGAGGGGAGTGTGACAGAAGAGCAGGGACAGTGCACTGAAGGCTAGGGAGGCCTCAGCCCGAAACCCAGTTTTACCGACTATGGGCTACGTGACTGTGAGCAAGTTCCTCAGTTCCATGTGCCTCAGTTTCTATGACTGTAAACTCAAAGTTCTATTACCCATCCAACAGGGTTGCTAGGAGGCTTAGCACAGATAATTGAGGTGCATGGCATCTGGAAATAAGAGATGCTAAGTAAACAGCAGGTGACTCTGAGTCTAAAAGGAGAGATCTTCCATTTTACAAGTACCCATGCGGGTTAAACTCCACAGAGATTAAGGAGAAATGTCCTCATCATCTTTGTATCACTTCTAGAAAATGGCAGCATGATCTAGTGCAGAATCTCCAGACTACTACTTCTGTGTTAGAAAAGATGCCATGAGAAGAAAGAACTGCACTGCCAAATACATTTGGAAAGGGTTGCATTAACATCGATCAAGGTCACAGACTGCAGGGGAAGCTGGGATGGCTCAGTGGGTTAAGCGCTCGCTTTGCAGCCCCGGGGACCAAGGATCAAATCCTGGCCCCGGCCTGTGTGGCCCCATATATTGAACTAGGGTGTGCTTCCCATGCAGGAGGCGCCCACTTCAGTTCTTGCCCCCCAGTTCAGCCCCTGGCTTGAGGGGGCGTGCCTCCCATGCATGAGACTCCCAGCCCAGTGCCCACCCTGCACAGCTCCTGCCCACCTGTGTGGAGCGAAACCATGTCGAAAACTGATGACGCACAACTATGGAGACTGCTCTGGGCCCTTTCCCTTCTCTCTGTCTTTCTCTGTCAAAAACAATAAAATAAATCTTTAAAAACAAGTTTACACACTGCAGGACTTTTCACAGCCTCTGCTTCTTGGTGTGCTTTGTGTTGTGTGTGTGCAGCATTTTCTGGCCTATCTGACCATGTGACCCTTTTTGTCAGGAGCATCAAATGTCTCCCAGGAGCTGGGGGTGCTCCAGGAAACAGATTGGGAAACAGTTGCTTTCCAGGAAAGGCCACCTGACTGAAGTTGGGAGTCTTTGGCTCTGCTATTCTATGTCTGCCACTTACTCATGTGTGACCTTAGACATGTCCCTGACCCACAGGGGCCTCAGTGTCCCAATCTATAAAAGGAGAGGGGAAAATGGAATCCTAAGGCTGCTTCCAGTTCCAAGGTGCTGGGATCTTGAAGCTCTTCTCTTCCACCACTAGCTCCCTGCTCGTAACCCTGCCACACCCAACTGGGGCCTTGGACAGTGCTGGAGAAAGGCAGAGCGTTCCAAGAAGGTGCCGGCAAACAATCCCTCTGCTGGTCTTGCATCTTGCCCTTGAAAGGTAGGGGAAACTGTGCAAGACAGGGCCCCACCAGCCTCCTGCCTGGAGTGGAGACAAGGCCGACGTCCTCTTCTCCCTCTTCTTCTGCCCCTGCCCTCCCGCACCCCCCACCAGGAGAGCCAGCCGCTGGGGGATTAAGAGTGGGCCCACTCTGGGTGGTCAGCACGCAATGCAACACATAGACAAGTACTGTAGAATTATACACCTGGAACCTATGTAATTTTAGAGTGGGCCCAGCACCCAATAAAGCCATTCAGCAAGACAGGAAGCCAAGTGCTTCTGCCCGCCCACCTCTGCTGGGCAGGTCTGTAGGATTGCCAGCATTGTGCGGGGGACTTCCACAAAGCGAGGCCCAGCCCAACAGCAAAGGCTCTGTCCCCTCGGAAATCTACCTCCTGTGTGGGGCTCATGGCTGGGACAGGCTGCTGGGCTGCAGAGCTAATGCACCCATCCCCCCACATGGGGGTAGCCGCTGCAGTGCCCTCAGCACCCTATACCTGTACAGTGGGTGGCTCGGGGCTCCCCGGGGCATGATAGGTGCTATCCCTTACATTGCCTCCCCAGACAAGGTCTCTGCATCCTCACACGCAGTTTCAGCCTGCGTGCAGGCGTCTTTTCTCAAGACAATGCCGAGATCTGCACAAAAGGCAGGCAGGCAGGCAGGCGGCTGGCAGGCGGGTGAGGACAAGTTCATCTCTGTGAGGGCCTCTGGGGAATGGGCATGTTCATTTTCTGTACCTTACAGCCGCCATCTAATCCTCAACCTGGACAAGCTGGATCTGGCTTTGAAGGCAACTTGAAGACAGAGATGTCATAGTCAGTTCCCAGGGGCTGATGGGCCAGACCTAACAGGACAGGCAGGCTCTGCAGCAGCTCCATCCCACCCGGCCTCTGAAGAGATAGGCATCGCTCTCTGCGATCCTGTGCTGATCGGTGCTCCCGGTGGTGCAGGCTGCCCTGACCTCACTCAGGCCTAATTTCAGCCGCACCTGTGTCCATCTGCACTGTTACTGGGGGTGTTTTTCTTTTTATCAATTTGCTTTTTGAATGGAAATAACTTCTTTAGCCCTTTACTATGTAGTCATATCTGTGAAATCATGGGTCTCATAGGCTAGTAGTTTCTAAGACAATAAAATTAATTTCCCAACCATAAAAACAAAAACAAAAACGACTTGTCCTCAGACTGCCTAAAATCAGCTCGGGGAGCGTCAGTGGCAAGTGAAGTGGAGAGAATGGGATTCGATAGTCTCTAAGCTGCTTCACTGCTTGGGAACTGGGTTTATATGATCCTGACAATCCTCATGCCACTGATTCCAAAATGCTCCACGTCTCCTACATCAGATGCCTGAGAGTCGTCCCAAACTGCTCCTTCCTCACTCCCCTGATACAGTCCCCTACCAGTCCTGCCTCCTGAACACCTCTCCCTTCTGCGTCCCCCTCTCCCACCCCAGTGGTCCAGGCCTTCATCCGCTCTTACCCCAATCCCAGCAGTAGCCTCCTGGCGGGTCTGCCTGTCACCTCCCATCTGCATCCAATCCACTCTCCACCCAATCCACTCTCCACCCTGATATCACAGTAGTCACTGAGACATGCTTACTCGTATCTAAAGCTCCTGGAACACTCAATGCTCCATTAATGAGAGCTATGATAGTAAGGATACAAATTTAATCTTGTCTCTTTCCTGCTTAAAAGATTTCCATGGTTTCCCCATAGACCTGAAGAGAAATGGAAATTCCTTAACCTGGCAGGGAAGGCTCGTTCTGATCTAGTCCTTACTTACTGCTTTAGCTGTGTTTTTCCTCACTTCCCAACTCTATTACTGTGCTCCAGTGAAATCAGAACACAGCGGTATCCAAATGTGCCCACTGTTTCATTCCTCTGGGCCTTTGCTGATTCTGTGTCCTCTGCTAGCAATATCCCCCACCCACTCCCTGAACACCATCTCTTCCTCAGATGTCTAGCCAATTTAGGATCTTACTCAATTGCATCGTCCTCTCTGTATCAGTTAGCTTTTGCAACAAACCATCCCCAAACAAAGTAGCTTAAAACAAAACGTAAAACACTGATTATTTCTCACAAGTCTATAGATTGGGTGAATGGGTGACTCAGCTAGGGCTAGGTCTGGGGTAGCCTCACTTTCATATTTAGGGTCTCAGTTGGGATGGCTAGAGTCTCTCTTGACATGATTGTATCCTCCAAGGAGGTAGCTTGGACTTGTTTACATGGTGGACTCAGGTTCTCAGCAGCAAAAGAGAGGGCAAGCCCAAAGTGCGCAAGTGCTTAGGAAACCTCTGCTTGTATCCCATTTGCAAATGCCCACTAGTCAAAGCAAATCACATGACCAAGCCTGATTCAAGAGCAGCAAAGTTATACTGCAAAGAGAGTGCACATTAGCATAGGAGGTAATTGTGGTTGTTTCACAAAATACCACTTTCCCAAGTTTACTGTGGTGAAAAACTCTTCTTTTGTCTTCCTGGTGCATATTTCTCCATTATTCTGGTAACATCACCTCCTTTCTCTTGAAAAACTGTTCCCCTTCACTTTAATCAAAATCTCTTTCCCAGCAACAGGGATAAATAAGCTGGGTTAATCATAGAGCCTCATGTCTGGTCATGGTGATTGGCCCATAGGTCAGGCATATGACTCAACATAAGCCAATCATAGTTCTTCCTTCAGATTTTTAACTTGGAGCTGGGAGTGAAGAACCCTCCCCTCTCTGTTAATGGAGCTGGGAAGACAAGTCCAGAACTATCATGAAGCTACTACATTTACCTCAAACCATAACCTATCCACCATTTTTTGCTTACATGAACCAATTAATGCCCACTTTGCCTAAGCTGATTAGAGTAACTATCACTTGAAAACAAAGGAGTCCTGACCACCACACCTTTCCTAGTCCCAGGCAGAAGTGGGGTTTTCCTCAGTTATCAACTGTTGACTGCATGACATTGGTCAAGGAATGGGAAGGTGGCCAAATGTTGACCTGCAGCCACCAGGAAGGACAGTCAACAGCACTGCACAAAAGATATCACTGCTTCCATGTTTCTGTTCTAAGGAGAATTCTTTTTCAGCTCGGATTCCAACCAGGAAATTATTCTTCCAATCCAAAGAAACAGAATATAACTGTAACCATTGTCACATCACTGCAAAAAACAGATTCAGAGCAAGTTGCCCATGTTAAAGAATGAAAGCCATCTCCAGATGAATACAGGAAGCAGAGGACTGGGATCTTGAAGAGTGAACAGAGTAAACAGACCTCTCTAGCGAGTGATTAGAGAGAGAACACTGAGTTTGCTGTAGCATATTTTTTGATCTAGTCTTTGAAGTTAAACATGGTCACTTCTGCTTCATTCCATTCATTAGAAGTGAAGCAGTAGATCTAGTCAACACTCAAGAAGAGGAGAATTAAGCCCTACCTTTTGAAGGGAGGAATAGTAAAGAATTTGTGGGTATATCCTAAAACACCATTTCTAAAAATGGCTAAAATTTATTGGGTGTTTACTATGTGCTACACTGTATGTTTTTTACCAAGTATTTTGTTTAATCCTTATTACAACCCTACAAAGGAGATGTTATCCTCAAATTTTCAGGCAAGAAAACTGAGATCTGAGAAATTAAGGAAGTTGCCCAAGGTCCCACAGCAAATGTCAGAGCCAGGATGGGAACCTGAGAGTCAAACTCCAGAGCATTTGTTCCTAACCACTAAGCTATATAATGAATGAGACAGTAGATGAGATGGTTCTATGAATTTAGTGTTCTCAGATGGAGTGGTGTGCTGAATGGTGACCTCAAATATATGCTCACATCCTAATTTGTAGAACCTGTGACTACTTCTTTAGATGGCAAAATATGTGATTAAGTTAAGGATCTCGAGAGGAATCATCCTGGATTATCCATGTAGGCCCTACATGCAATCACATGTATCCTCATAAGAGAGAGCCAGAGTTTTGAAATAGGCAGAAGAGGAGAAAACGCAGGGAAAAAAGGTGGCGTGAAGACAGAAGCAGAGATTAGAGTGACGCAGCCACAGGCAAAGGAATACTGGCAGCCACCAGAAGCTGGAAGAGGCCAGGAACAAATCCTCCTCCAGGGCTCCAGAGGAAGAGCAGCCACGCTGGCACTTCGATGCAGGACTTGTGAACAGAAGAGAATAAATATCTATAGTTTTAAGCCACCCAGTTTGTGGTACTTTGTTATGGCAGCAATAGGAAATTAACACAGATGGTACAGTGCTCTACCTTCCTGTTCATCAGTGCAGCTCTTGATGGCTAGACTAGAGCGTTTCAACAAGAAACACACATCTTTTCCTCATATTACATTCTGAGAATCACTGAGCAAGTGTGTCTTCACACACTGAACAAAGCAAGAAATAAAATGTCAACAGTGGGAAGCCGGGATGGCTCAGTGGGTTAAGCGCTCACTTTGCAGCCCCGGGAACCAAGGATCGAATCCCAGCCCTGGCCCGTGCAGACCCATATGCTGAACTGGGGTGTGCTTCCCATGTGGGAGGCCCCCAGCCCAGTTCTCACCCTGTGTGGCCTCCACTCACCTGTGTGGAATGAAACCATGTTGAAAACTGATGATGCACAACTATGGAGACTGCTCTGGGCCCTCCCCCTTCTCTCTGTCTTTGTCAAAAACAATAAAATAAATCTTAAAAAAAATATATATATATATACATTAACAGTGACTAAAAGAAGATCAAAGAATCATCCTCACATGGAAGTTTCTTGGGTAATCCCTAGGGGAAAAAACTACACCTCAACAGAGAAACAAAGTTCAACATCCTGACCAAAAAGGCTGGCATTCCGGAATGAGAGTTCACGTAGGTACAGGGCACTGGAGTTCACAAGGTGTTTTTTGTCACCATCCTATATGTGCTCTAAGAGCTCCTAAGAGCCAGGCAGGGCAGACATTGTCATCTGCATTTTACAGATGTAGAAAACAAGGCCCAGAGAAGTGAAGAGATTGTCTCAAGGTCACACAGCTTCTGAGTGGTGTGGCTGGCTTTCGGTGAGGTTCCAAGAACAGGTGTCCAAGGAGGCTGGCTCTGTCTCATCCAGATGCCTCCTGTGCTTCCACAAGGATGTCATGCCCATCTGCCTCATCTCTCCAAGCACACTGAACCTTTGTGGGAAGGGTCTTCCTCTCACACTTCTGTTTATTTATTTATTTATTTATTTTCATAAATATTTTTCTTTTCTTTCTTTCTTTCTTTCTTTCTTTCTTGTTAAATTTAATGGGGTGACATTGGTTGGTAACAATTAGATAGTTTCTGGATGTACAAGTCCACATCACATCACCCATGCATCTCATTATGTGCCCAGCTCCCAGAATCAGCTCCCCCTCTACCACCATATATCCAGTGCCCACTCCCCCCTCCCCCCAC
>PVKE010039978.1:0-14788 GCA_004027555.1 Craseonycteris thonglongyai
AAAAAAAAAAAAAAAAAAAAAAAAAATTACCATTTTAAAGTGGACACTTTAGTGGCATTTAGTATATGAACAGTGCTGAGCAACCACCACCTTTATTTAATTCCATAATATTCTCATCACTCCACAAAGAAGCCCTATACCTACTAAATATGTGTTCCTCATGCTCCCTCTCTCATGCCCCTGGTAACTACCAATTTTTGTTTTGTCTCTATGGATTTATCTGTTCTGAATATTTATTATAAATGAAATTATGCAACATACAACTTTGTGTCTGGCTTCTTTCACTTAGAATAATATTTTTGAGGTTCATCAGTGTTGTGGCATATATTAATAATACTTCTTTTAATGAATGAGTAGTATTTTATTATATGTATATATCTCATTTTGTTCGTCATTCACCCATTAATAAACATTTGGGTTGTTTCTACAGAAAAGAATTAGCTATTGTAATAGTGCTTCTATGAACATGTGTTATCTTAGTCTATTTGAGGTATAACAAAATACCACAGACTGGGTAGCTTATAAACAACAGAAACGTATTGCTCTCAGTTGTGCAGGCTGGAAGTTCAAGGTCAGGGTGCTAGCACCATTGGAGGAGGGCCCTTTTTTGGGTCATAGACTTGTATCCTCACACGGTGGAAGGGGCTACGAATTTCTCTTACAATAACAATACCACCAATGAGGGTTTGACCCTCATGACCTAATCACCTCCTAAAAGCTCTGCTGTCTAATGTCATCATGTTGGGTGTTAGGATTCTAATATGTAATTTTGGAGGAACACAAACATTCAGACCATACCATGGTTGTACCTGTACTTGTTTGCACCTGTTTTCAATTCTTTTGAGTATATACCTAGGAGTAGAATTGCTGGGACTAAAATTATTGTATGATAATTTTATGTTTAACTTTTTGAGGAACTACCAAACTGTTTTCTGTTGTGGCTGAACCATTTTATATTCCCACTATCAATGTACTAGGGTTCCAATTTCTCCCCATCCTTGACAACAGTTTTGTTTTCCCTTACTTATTTATTTTTTACTGTAGCCGTGCTAATGGGTGTGAAATGGTTCTTCACTGTGTTTTTGATTTACATTTCCCTAATGATAAATATCTTTTCATGTACTTATTGGCCATCTATAGGTCTTCTTTGGAGAAATGATAAATATATATTTAAGTCCTTTGTTCATTTTATTTATTTTATTTTTTAACATTTATTTTATGGTTTTGACAGAGACAGAGAGACAGAGAGAAGGGGGAGGGCCCATAGTAGTCTCCATAGTTGTATGTCATCAGTTTTGGTCATGGTTTCATTCCACACAGGTAGACAGGGGCCACACAAGGCAGGAACTGGGCTGGGGGCCTCTTGCATGGGAGACATGCCTCCTTGAGCCAGGCGCCAAACCAGGGGGCGAGAACTGAACTGGGGGCCTCCCGCATGGGAAGCACACCCCAGTTCAGTATGTAGGTCCTCATGTGCTGGGGCTGGGATTTGATCCTCAGTTCCTGGGACTGCAAAATGAGCACTTAACCCACTGAACCATTTCGGCTTAACCCACTGAGGCATCCCAGCTTCCCCCTTTGTTCATTTTTATGTTAGATTTGTTGCTATTGTTGTTGTTAAGTTCATATACTAATTTTTTTTTCTTAAAAAGTTTATTTTTTATTGTTTGAGAGAAGGTGTGTGTGTGTGTGTGAGAGAGAGAGAGAGAGAGAGAGACAGAGACAGAGAGACAGAGAGAGAAGGGGGGCCCAGAGCAGTCTCCACAGCTGCACATCTTAGTTGTGACATAGTTTCACTTTACACAGGTGGATGTGGGGTTGCATGGGGCGGGAACTGAATCATGTCCCTGCCTGCCATTGGGGTTGGGGGTGTGGGGTGGGCCACCAGTCGCACCTCAGCTCAGCACATGGGTTTGCACAGCCTGGGGCTGGCACTGGGACCTGATTCCTGGACCCCTTGGCTGAAAGGCAAGCACTCAACCTGCTGAGCTACCCCAGCATCCCCATGCATACTAATTTTTGAGCCATGTAATTCAGCTGTGTCATGATGTAAATCCAACACCCACAGCAGTCTTAAAGGTGGAGTGTGGGCAGGAAGGAGAACAAAGAGCATAGGTGAGGTGGAACTTGGGACGTGTCTGAAAGGCTGCTAAAACACATTTGTGTCTTCAATAACAGACATCAAGATTTATTTTCTGTGATAACTAAGAGGAAGTGGTAACTTTGACATGGCATTTTGACGGATATGCTACTTTATTCTCACTGTCATTGTCTAGCTCAATAATAAAGAGATATCTTTTTTTTTTTAATGTACTTCACACACATTATCTTTCTTCAACTTAATAGCCATGCCAGACTAGTGCTGCTGTCCTAGCTTTGGAGATTAGAAGAATTGAAGCTTGGGTAAAATTAGTAACTGGTTTAAAACCACCACTAGATGGGGGCTGAGTGAGTAGGACTGCATCCTCACAGATTGGTGCCTTTTTCCTATTACTCCACAGGTGGCTTATCACTTGTTTGTATTATTGCTCTAGTCTCTCAGTCTTTCTCTCTTTTTTCAGTCCTTCCTCAATCAGTCCTTCACACTGCTGACATTTGTTGTTTTTCTAAAATGTAAATCTTATCATGCCACATCCTTGCTGGAAGTCTTTGAATGGCTTGTCATTTTTCAAGATCTCCTGTCTTTTCTTTCAAGTTATCTTTTGCTTTCCTCATTTGTACCCTACTCCCAGTTTCTGGAATCTGTCAAGCTGTTTCAAAACATAGAGTTCCTTCTGCCTGGAATGCACTAGCCACCCCATCAGCCCCATACTACATTATAAAAATGCACAAATATTGGCAAATGAGATAGTCAGGGAACAGAAAGAGAGGATCCTGTCATTATTGACATATCTCACTTTGATTGTCTGGAATATCCAAGAGAATCGACTGAAAAACTAATAAGACAGCTTAGTAATCAGATATTGGAAAAAAAAATCAATAGGTTTATCACCAGCAGTAACCAATTAGAAAATGTAATGGAAATCAGGATCTTATTCACAATAGCATCAAAAGTATAAAATACCTCAAAACAACTGTAATAAAATATGCAAATCCACATTTAAAAACTTGGTAAACTATTATTGAAGGATAGAAAAATAATACCTGAATCCAAGAAAATATACTCCATTTTTTCTGCACAGAATGTTTAAGATGGTGATGACAAGCCTGAGGTCTGCCTGCCCGAGTTTGAGTGCCATCTCCACTACTTCCTTCTATGTTATCTCAGGAAAACTGCTTCACTTCTTTAAGGATTAGCTTCCTTGTTCGTAAACATGAGAGTAATAGTATTAGTTAACTTAGGTGTCAAGCATGCGAATTCAATAAAATGATCTAATTAAATAAAATGGTCTGTTTAGAACATTCATCCCAGTGCCTGGTATGTAGTAAATACTCACTAAGTTATCTATTACACAAAAGATGCCAATTACTTTACGATAATATGTGCATTGAATACAATTCCAATTGACCATTTGTTTCTGTGTGCAATATGTAATTTCATTGATATTTCTTTGGAGGGTAATACTTTGTTTATTTTTTAAATGTTTTTGGAGTCATGTGTATTCTGACTTGTGTATCTTTTCCAACAGAGGTGTTTTGCTTTTGGTTTTGGCTTTGCTTTTGCCTACCTCATCTCTCTCAAACCCCATTTTTTCCTTCCTTCTTTACTTCATTTCTTCCTTTTTCTTTCTTCCTTCTTTCTTTCCTACTTCAAAGTCACAAAGATATTCTCTATGTTTTAAAGCCTAGAAGTTTTTTTGTTTTACCTTTTACAGTTAGATCTATAATTCACTTGTAAATACTTTTTCAATATCATGGGAGTTAGGTCTAATTTTATTTATTTTTTTCCATATAGCTGTCCAATTGACCCAACATCATTTATTGAAAAGATTGCTCTTTTTACACTGCTTTTGTAGTGCTATCTTAATCATATATTCATGGATCTATTCTGTACTCTATATTCTATTCCATTGGTCATTTGCTGGTCGTATGCCCATACCATGTTCTCTTAATCTTAAATGTTGATATCTGGTAGAGTAACTCTTTCCATCCTGTTATTCAAGAATGTTTTGATTATTTCTGAGCTTTTTCTTTTTCATATAATTCTAGAATTGGCTTGTTGATTTCCACATAACAAAAGCTGCCGAGATTTTGAATTGGAATTGCAGAGTCTATAGATGAGTGAGAGGAAAACTGACATCACTATAATATTGAGTTTTCCAGTCCTTAAACATAGTACACTCTTCAATTTATTTACATCTTTCTTATATTCTTTCAGTAATGTTTTATAGTTTTCTATGGGGAGATTTGTATAATTTCTTACCTTGGAGTTTCCACATACCTACATATGGTTCAGACTTGAAGTTTCAACTTCCCAAGATGATATTTTTCTTCCAAGAATGGTCCTATGTTTGACAAGCTTACTCACGGCTACTCTGAGTTGGTGACTGTGTGTTTCTGATTCCTTTTCACTGATGGCCATTTGAGGATCTCAGCTTCTTGCAGGAACCCAGTTCTTACTCATGCCATTCTATAGGACTCAGTTCTCATCTCCTGCTCCTGCTTGCATGAAAACCTCAGGCCTTAGACTCCTGGTCCTCTAAGCCAGACTGATAACCCGTTCTGGCTTTGTATTTCTTCCATGATTCTGAAAACTGGCTTATTTATTTTTTCCTTCCTTCCTTCCTTCTTTCCTTCCTTCCTTCCTTCCTTCCTTCCTTCCTTCTTTCCTCTCTCTCTCTCTCTCTCTCTCTCTTTCTCTTTCTTTCTTTCATTTTCTGTGGGTGTTTTTTTCTGGTTTTTTTTTTTGTTTCTTGGCTTAGCTTTGTATTTAAAATGTTATTTTTATCATAGTCAGCTGAAAATTTCAAGTGTTTAGAGTAGAAAAGGTAAGCTTCAATTCTGGCTTAGAATGTCATATTTCTGAAACTCTGTTGCAATACAACTTGTAACTTTCAAAAGAAAGTCTACTAATAGAACAGGTAAATAAGAGAATGAGGTAGATATAAATATGGCAAGTATAAAAAGATTTCTAAGTCATTATTACTAAATGAAAATTTTCACAATATACATAGTATAATTTAATTTATGTAAGTACAATGCAAAACAACTCTTTTTTAATAGATTTATTTTTTAAAGATTTATTTTTATTGTTTTTGACGAAGAGAGAGAGAGAGAGAGAGAGAGAGAGAGAGAGAGAGAGAGAGAGAGAGAGAAGGGGGAGGGCCCAGAACAGTCTCCATAGTTGCACATCATTGGTTTTTCCACATAGTTTCATTCCACAGGTGGGTGCGGGGCTGCACCAGGCAGGAACTGGGCTGGGGCCTCACCCCAGTGAGAACTGAACTGGGGCCACTCCCCAGTTCAGCATGTGGGTCTGTATGGGCCAGGGCTGGGATTCGATTCGCAGTCTCCGGGGCTGCAAAATGAGTGCTTAACCCACTGAGCCATCCCAGCTTCCCCAAAACAACTCTTTAAAATATGTATAGCAATAGATTTAGAAATCCACACATAAAACTGTTCATACTGGTGACCTCTAACACGAGACTGAGGTGGAGGGTAGATAAAGAAGCCTCTTATAAAGGTTTTTATATCATTTTGTATTATGTAATTTGTTTGGTTTATTTTCTGTTATAAGTAATACAAGTTATATTATTTGTATAATTTAACAGTCAACCATTTCCTCTCCCAGCTAGGGCCCCAAAGTCTAGACTGCCATCACAGCCTGCTCTTGCTTCACCTGCTCATCCTCTTTGCTCCAGCTACAGGGTTGTCTCTCAGTCCCTTGAGAGGGCCATTTTCTATTTCAGCCAAGGGCCTTTGCATTTCCTGTTCCCTGTGTCAGTAATGTTCTTAATTCACCTTTTTGCCTAGTTACTATACGTTATCCTTCAGTGACTCTCAAATTCTATATCATTTCCTCAGAGAAGCCTTCCCTGCACTTCAGACCAGGTAATAATGTCTCTTGTTATATGCTCCCCTAATATATTATATTTCTCTTTTGCAAATTTACAATTTTAATTAAGTAATTAATTTTGAAAGTAGTTGTATAGTACCAGACAACTCCAGTAGAACAAAAGCTTTGCTCTATTAGAGACTGGAGCTGTCTCATTTGCTGATTAATTCCCAGGGTCTAGCAGAGTGTGCTATACATAATAATAGGTAGTTGATAAACACTCATTGAAGCAATCAGTGAGTAAGTGAATGAGATTTTTCTGGAATCTTGAGCATAATTTCTGATTCCCCTAAGTCCATTTATGGAAACCTAGGGATCACTGACTCCCATGCTGGGACATACTAATTCCTTTTCTGTTTCCATTTAGGACTGCACAGATTTTTTACAATGTAGGCAATTAGGCTCTGTAGTCACTTGTACTTGAAGTGAATTTTGAGAATACCGTCCATAAATGTGTTTCCTCTAGACTTCCCACTGCCTGTCAGATTGCAAAGGCCCCACCGCGAACAATGGAGAGAGCAAATAGACCTCTAAGGATTTTGGTAGGAAAGGTAACTGTTTTCTGAGCTGGGCATGGCCTGGAAGATGCTCCCTTTATCCCAGGTGCCACGTCCTCATTGTTGGTGTCCAGGCTCCCACCATCCAACATGTTCAACTTTAGATGCTGTCTCACTAGAGTTCAGTTATTGGACAATTTCCTATCCATGGATCCTCATAAAATTATGCTAAATTTTATTTCCAGTGTCATCAGGAGTAAAACTATTAGTAAATTAAACTCTATAGAATGTGCTTTAATACATAAGAACATGTCTAAGTAATTACTATGTTGAGCAGAGGATGAAATCAGTCACCCTAAAACTCATGCTGTAGGACTTCCAAGCAAGATCATAGTGGGAATCATCAAAACAGGATTAAACTTTTATAATTAAAAAAAATGAGCCATTCATCCATCAGACTTAGAGAAACATTTTCTTTTGCTTAACCAAAAGGTTAGACATTTTTGATGTCCCAGTTACATAGGCAATATGTTATAAACATGCTCATCAGAACTTAATGGATGATTTTAATTATAAAAAAAAGGGGAGGCCGGATGGCTCGGTGGGTTGAGCGCTCACTTTGCGGCGCCAGGGACCCGGGATCGAGTCCTGGCCCCGGCCCATGAGGACCCATGTGCTGGGCTGGGGAGTGCCCCCAGTTCAATTCTCTCTCTGTCTCTGTATCTCTCTCTCTTTCTCTGTCAAAAACAATAAAAAAAAAAAGAAAAAGAAAAAGAAAATTCAGCTATGTTGAAATTTTTGCTTAATGATTCCTAGTGGAAAACACTTCTTGCTACTGACTCTGTAATCAGATGTCATAGTTCTCCACCCAGTTCTTCTGAATAACTTCTAAAAAGGCGAGGCCATTAATTCAGATGTGCCATTTATTACCTATCAAAAGGAAATTTGTGAGTGAACATTACCCTCTAGGAAGCAGAGTGCTTCCCTTTTTAGAAAAAGTGATGATAATTGGACTTTACATATGCTTCCCTTTTTGAGACACAGACCACAGAATTTGTCTATGACTATCTTTAGTGCTAACAGGAAACTTACAATGAAGCTCAAATGGAGGAGAATAGAGTTAAATTGTCATACAACTCATGGGAGATATGTTCCAAATGATCCCTTGGCTTTAAAAGGTCCACTTTTAAAACACGAGAATAATGCAGTATAGTTGTTTTTTCAGTACCAAGGAGGGGCATTGCTTGTCAACTACAGTTTCTGGCCCAGTGACCAGCTGCTCATTATTTGTCAGAATAGCTGGATATGGCTGAAGAATCAGGAAATAGAGTTTCTCTGAGAGCAACTTGTGTGTAAAGGTTGTCCCAAAATTCACGCAAGATTTGAATTTTGTGTCATTTGTGCAGTAAAGTGTTGCCAACGAAAAAAAAAAAAAAAAGACAGCGTGACAGCTGACAGTTCAGGGTTATTAAAAATGGAGAGCTACACAAAAGACCAACGTGTTTTCATTGTTGAGCAATGAAAATTTACAATTTTTAATTATAAACCTGTGTTTTCTATCAAAATTATTTCTTGCATGAATTTTGGGACACCCTTTATAAAGGTGAAACCAGGAATGCTGGCTGTTTAGCAGCATTCTAACCCCAACCTTAGCCTTAACACTAACTTTGGTTTTTAAACAAGATGGTTTGTATGAGTAATGCCCAGTTCAAGGGCATTCACACCACCCCTAAGATGGCACCAAACACTCTTCATTACTCTTGTTACTAGAGGGAAACTGAGTCCAAGTTCATGCTGCCTGTGCCATTCAGACAATAGGCTGACCCAGGAGTTGGGTCATTGAATAAGTGTTCATGGTCAGAGCACCTGCGAGCTAAGAAGGCAGTGATTTCCACTCTCAAAGATGCCCATCTCCTCCACCTGGGACGACACCAGAGCCGCTGCTGTGCCTAGTGGGCTGAGCCGGCTGCTCCCTGACAACCAAGCCCCTGCATCCCTAGCTCCCCAGATTGCAGACCAAACATCTGTGACCCAAGGGGCATCCACACAAACCAAAACTCCATGACCCCAGCACCACCCTTTGCTGCTGTGCCTTGCAGGTCAAGCCAGCTTCTGTGACCCACGTGCCCCCCTTCCCTCTGCTTCTTCCCTCCTTCTTTTTTGCATCCCTGCCTGGAAGGCAATAGGAGGGTCCTTCTTCCCCTGTCAATGATGACCCATCACCAGCAATGACCCTCATCTATGCCAGCTTGCAGCTTTTTGTTAACTATGGTCCATTAGCTCCAATGCATCCTACACCTCTCAGTGCCTAGAGCCTGTGTCCTGAGGGGAGGGAGATTTAGCAGGTGCTTTGATTTACAGCTGCCCTGGGCAGCCTCCTCCTTCTATGGCCCCTTCCTTTTCATGCTGTTATACTCTCACCCCCTCTATGGCTCACATCTGCACCATAGGGTGTCCCTGTTGGTCAGAATAGACAGCTTATGCTGATGCAACAAAAAAGCCTACAATCATCTCGCATTGGTTTAGGGGTTACTGGTGGATGGTGAAAAAGTGTTTTCTGAGTCAGGAATATTTCTCACTTTTTCTAACCTGGAGACAAATAACAGTTTTTTGTTTGGAGTGAAGAGATGAGCAGCACAGCTCCAGCAGACCTGCAAGGGAAATAGGCTTTTGTGATTACAAGTCACTAAGATTTAGCAGCGTAACCTGACTAATCCCATATCTATTGCAGTTTCACAGATGAATACAGGAAAGCTCATACAGGTTAAATACATGGCCCAAGACTGCAGTCAAGCACCAGGGAAACCATGTATGAGCTCTATTAGCACATCAGGCTGACTCTCACTTGTATCAGAGCCTTGAAAGACGATTGATTTTTCCATCAACTACTGTCTTCAGCCTGATGAGGTCGTTCTGATCCCATGTAGCACTGGAAATGAACTTGGTCTTTTGTAAAATAACATTTTGTGTTTGTTTGTTTAGCATTGCTGGTAGAGTGACCAACCATCCTGCTTTGCATGGGACTGGGAGATTTCCTAGGACTTGAGACCATCAGTGCTAAAACCAGAAAAGTCCCAGGCTAACCAGGATGTCTCCTAGCTACTCTTAGGAGTTACACAGCAGAGACTCCAATTGCATCTTGTAATTCTTCCCATCAGAATACTCGTATTTATTACATTGTGCTGGAAGTGACTCAGACTGTTCAGTGTCTACCTGACCACAAAACCCTGAATTCCTGAGACCCAGGACTCTTTTTTTTTTTTTCTTTCTGTTTTTCATTCCCAGTACCTTGTATGGTGCCTGCCACTTCAAAAGAGCACAATAAATATTTATTGAATGACTGAATGAATGGTATTTTCTGTTGTTTTTTCTTCCCAAAACTGGTGCGGTGTGATTGGCTTTTCCTCTTGAAAGATTCATTTTGCCTAGATACTAGTTGAACTATAAAGAAGGAAGGAACCTTCCTTAAATGTACCTGCAAGTTTGCATAAATCTTTCCATGTGACCCATAGTGTAAAATTACATAAACCTAGTACTGAGGTTCAGCACAAACTGATTCCTTATTAGACTGAATACTTGAATCTTCTTATTTGGCATTTGTTTAAAGACAGAAGGTCATGAGACACATGGTGGGTATTTGAGGCTGTGGAAACATGTGCTATAAATTTGGTTTAGCTGTTTCTGGTAACTAGGATTACTGTGACTGAAGACTGGGGCTTCCCAAGTCTGCCCTCCACCCTTGGGAATTAGAACAACATGCCCTCCAAAACCAGAGGCAGGAAGAAAATCTCCCTGGGCATGCCTCACTGATGGACTGCATTCATGCCCAGTTAAGGACAGCAAACAGTGGTCTGAGATACCGGTACTTGTTTTGAAGAATTAGATTCAGGGCCTGTTAAGTTGAATAGTTTCATAACAGGCCTATTAGGTGTGCTGAGTTTGGTGGTTATTGACTCCATTTATAGAATAAATCCTTAGATATCGTTGTTTTCATTAATCATCTATAGTGAGTCTCTCCTAAGTGACTAAGCTTTTCTGAGAAGTGGTTTTAATTCTATGAAGAAGCCCTGTGGAGTGGTGGGAAGATCACTGAACTTGTACTAGGAGGACTTAAAAAAAATTCCCCTATGCTCAGTTTTCTCATTTGTGAAATGGGTTTAATAATAGCTGCCTTTCTTACTTCATAAGATAGCTTGTGAGGCCAAAGGAGATTTAAGTCAGTGAGAATGGTCTGATGATTGTAAAATGCAGAATGAATATAAGATAATACATATTTTCTACCTTTATTAAACCACCTGTTCTTTCCATCCTATAACACAGTGGTCCCCAACCTTTTTGACGCCAAGGATGAGTTTCATGGAAGATAATTTTTCCACAAACTAAGGGTGGGAGTGGGGTGGGTGGACTGTTTCAGGATGCTTGAAGTGCATTACATTTGTTGTGCACCTTATTTCTATTATTGTTACATTGTGTGATTTGACAGGGGGAGGAGCTCAGGCAGTAATGTGAGAGACAAGGAGCAGCCATAAATACAGATGAAGCTTTGCTTGCCCCTGGCTCATCTCTAGCTGTGTGTTCCTATTTCATGGCCTGGGGCTTGGGGACCCTGGTATAACAAAGGTACCTAAGCTTGCCTTCTGCTTTAGGACTTCCTTTTATTTATCCCAATATTTTTCTCATTATAAAAAGGGAATACGCACCCGCTGTGTGCTTTGTATGTGCATTCTCTTCAAAATAGTACTTGTGACAAAAGGACCATTATCTTAATTTACATACAAATAATAGTTCATAGTAATTCTGTTACCAGAGAGAAACTGAGTTCAGGCTTGTGCTGCCTGTGCCATTCAGCCAATAGACTGACATAGGAGTTGGGTCATAGAATAAGCTTTTATTATAGGGGCACCCATGACCAGAGAAGGTGGAGGTTGGGTGGAAGAAAGGAAAGGGTCTTTATTTCAGAGCTACATAAAACATGCAAAGAGAAGCAACCCTGCTGCTACCCTCAGACCTGTCCTAGACCGCACCTGGAGTCATTCTGCCTTTTAACAATAGCATCTTTTGGAGAAAGCAGGTGGCTACAGAATGACCCACCACACAGAATTCCAAGGCAGCAGTAAGCAAAGTCCAAAAAGGCCCATGTAGAAAGGAGAGCAGTTTCTGCCCTTCCTCTGCTCACTGTCCTCTGGGAAGCACAGGCAGGCGGTGCTCAGTCCTTTAGGTAGACCTTCAAACTCCACAGAAGTAGAGGGGCCACCTCGTGTCTCCCAGCCCAGCGATCCCAGCTCAGAGCACATGCTCCCCCTCTCTGCCCACTGTCTGCCTATCTTCTCTGGCTGTGCTCCCAGGGCTGGGCACCAACCTGCTGCTGTGCTTAGTTGACCTAGCTGGCTGCCTCCTGCTGATCAAGAGCTCTCTGCAAAAACCTCTGAAACCAAAAAACTCTCCAGTCAAGAGCCCTCCCTAAAAATCCTTTGTGCCCTCTCTCCACTGGCCTTTTCATAAAAATCCTTCCTGGTCTAAGCAGTCCTGATCGAGAACTCCCTGCAAAAACCTCCCCAGTCACCCTCCCCCTACTTTTCTTCCTCCTTCTGTATTTATATTCAAGCCAGTAATTGACAGGGGGGGTCTCTCTTACCCTGTTAATCAAAGCCCATTACAGCTAATTATCCATATTTGCCAGCCCACAGTGCTTCCATTCTTGTCAATTGCAGTCCATTAGCGCTAATTTTATGTACTGCCATCAGCTCCTCCTAGTTTTCCATGGAACAGAAGGGAGATGAAGGGAGGTCCATGAGGTGCCTTGCCCACTTCTTTAGGGCTGCCCTGGGCGGCCTCCTCCTTTAGCAGTCTTTCCTTTCTCCACCCTGTTACAGTTTCTGTCCAAGACAATACTAGACCTTAGGTATAAACTCAAGTGTGCTTATCTTATTGCCCATCACACCACACTACCTTCCAAGTTTTAAAAGTTCCCTCCATTTTTTTTTTTTTTTTTTTTTGTATCTTGTATTTGGTATACAAGTTCACCTCAGGCTTGATCACAACATTATGGTCTTCTAGATTTTGATCATATTCCTTCATCTTTTGTCACTTCAGACTGAAATGTCCTACTCCTTATTCTGACAGCCCTATTTCCTAGATAGTTGTACTTGCTTTTATTTGGACCTTTCTTGAGATACAACAGCAAAGCTGCATGTAATATTTCAGGTGAAAGCCCTCCATGGCAGAGTACTAGGGCAGGATAATGTTTTCGGATGTATTGCCAGTACTCATCATTAGCTGATTTGGCTGAAGGAGGGCACTTCCAATAGAATAGCTTCCAGCTATAGCCAGTAACCATGTGGTCAGCCATTCAGGAACACATATCTTGACATCTCTAAAATACTTTCATTTATTTATTTATTCAAAAACTATTTATAGGGGATTCCAGAATAGCTCAACAGGTTGAGCATTTGCCTTGCAACCACGAGGTCCAGGGATTGAATACCAGGCCTGGCCCATGCAAACCAATATGCTGAACTGTGGCCCAACTGGTAACCACTGAGATGACAGCAAAGGTTCTTGCCTCCCATGCAGGAGCATTCACCTCCCCCCTCAATTTGGTTCCTGCCCCACATGGCCGCATATTCACCTGTGTGGAATGAAACTGTATCACAACTAATGATGTACAACTATGGAGACTGTTCTGGGTCCTCCTCCCTTTTCTCTCACTCTTTCTCTTTCTCATTTTCTCTCAGAAACAACAAAGTAAATCCTAAAAAGAAGTATTTATAAAGTACTGACCTTATGCTAATCTCTGTTATAGTTGTGGGTAGGGTAGAGAATGAAACACCCAAGACTCTGTCTTTATGTAGCATATCGAGCAGTATGGAGGCACAGTTGACAAATATTCAGGTACAATATGTCAGGTTGTAAGTGCTATGTAGAAAAATAAAGCTGGGTAAGGGGTATAGAGGAAGACTGGACAGAGAGTTTGCCTTTTTATAGATGACAGCCAGAGACATCCCTGATAAACTTGAAGTAAAGTTTATCTGAAGGAGAAATATTACAGGTAGAAAGAACAGCAAGTGCAAAGGTTGTGAGGAAGCTATTTGCCATGTTTGAGGTATGCCTGTGTAGTTGGAGCTAAGTGACAGTGGAAGGGATTGAAAAGATAAGATATAACATCAGAGCTTCAAGGTCAAGAAAGGGCAGATCATGTGTAGTCTTATAATTTATGGTGAAGGACTTTGGGTTTTATTCTGAATGAAATAGAAAGACATTGGAGTACTATGAGTTAAGAAATGACCTGATCAGACTTAACATTTAAAGAAACTCACTGTCTACTCTGTGGAGGCAAGGAGGCCAGTTAGTTAGCTGTTGTAATAATTCAGGGGAGAGAGATAATGGTGGCTTGGATCAAGGTCATGGAGAGCGAAGGGGAAAATGTTATTGGATCTCTAATATTGGATATGAGAAAAAGAAAGGAGTCAGTGATGATTCTAAGGTTTTCAGCTTGAGAAATTGCAAGAATTGGATGAATGGAGAAGATTTTTGAGATGAGGAATATTGTGGGAGGCATGTTTTGGGTATGTGTGCATGTTGGTATGTAGTGATAAGGAATTAGGAGTTCTGTTTTTTATATTTGAAGTCTGACATACTTCCTAGTAAAGATTTCAAGTAGACAAGTAGATATGAGTGTGAAGTATTCAAAGAGAAGGTGGAGCTGGATTTATAAATTTGGGATCTTAAAAGCCCTGGGGCCTCAAGATAGATAAATAAATCATCCCATCCTTAACTTGGCCAGCTAGAGGTAAGGTAGGACTCTAGTTCCCAAGGGGAAGTAGAGCCAGAGAACAAAGATACCAAATTTTTGTTTAAGTTAGAAAAGTCTTGATCTTTGCATAAGACAGATATAAAAGAATAATAGCAAAGATAAGGCTTCTCATAGAAGGGTCATAGAAGGGCAGAATGGAGAGGAAATGAGAGGCTGAGCATCTATGGGATGCTGACAAAAGGCTCTAGCCTGCACTCCTCCCTCATTATTTCCAATGATGTGAGGAGAATGAAATGTTGTGACTTCTTCAAACATCATACATACTCAAACCCCATCCTCTAAGTCAGGGGTTCCCAACCTTTTTATACCCTAGGGCGCATTCTAAAATATTGGTAGGGCGGCGGGCACCAGCTATTTCTAAGGATATTTATTATTGAACAAGAATAAAAAATAATAAACAAAAATAATTTTAAAATAATAAATTTATTGTACAAATTATATACACACAAAGAAACATATATACAAAACGTAATACAAAGTAAA
>PVKE010039979.1:0-14789 GCA_004027555.1 Craseonycteris thonglongyai
TCCATGTTCTGGCCACTGTGAACAGTGCTGCGATGAACATGTGGGTACAAACATCTCTAAAGATTAAGGTTTTCAGATTTTTTGGGTAGATGCCCAGTAGAGGGATGGCTGGGTCATATGGTAATTCCATTTGTAATTTTTTGAGGAATCTCCACACAGCCTTCCATAGTGGTTGTACCAGTTTACATTCCCACCAGCAATGTATGAGGGTTCCTTAAAGGATATTCTTACTTCATGTTTCTATGAACATCAGTGCCATCTCAGTCAATTTTCAGACACTGTACTGTAAATCCTCAAGGACACACATGCTGTTTATTTTCAGGTTGTAACCCTAACAAGTGATAGTCTCAAGCTTGAGGCTCTGCTTATTTTTTCAATCTTTTGTCTCTGTCCTCCAGATTGAATAAATTCTTTTGATCTCTCCTCAACATCTCTGACTTATACAATCAAGTGAGCTATTTAATTCATCTAGCAAATTTTTAGAATTTCATCTATTTTTCAGTTCTGACATTTCCATTTGGTTCTTTAAAAAAAACAACCAACTACTCTTGAGAATTTCATCTCGAATGTTTACCTCTATCGTGTTATAGTTACACCAGCTGCCTTAAAGTCTCTGATAATTATAACATCTGCAGCTCAATGTTAACATTTGTCTTTTTTTCCTGAGACTTGGTCACATTTTCCTGGTTCTTTGAATGTTGAGTAACTAGAGTGTATGCTGGGCATTTTGAATATTATGGTCTGATTCTAGGGCCTGTGAAAATATTCTGTACAATGTTGATTTTTGTCTAACATTCAACCCACATAAGTTCAGACTGCAAGTTCTGCGGACTGTGGTTCCAATGTCAGTTCAGTTTACGAAGGCTGTCATGCTGTATTGTATCTAGCTTACGCACATGATGCTCAGGAGTCTGTATCATGTTCAGTGCTTTATAGTTTAGTTCTCAAAACCTTTGCTGTTTTGGGTCTGAGTATGGGTAGCTCAAGAGTAGGCATGGAGCTTGTACTAATTACAACAGAACGAGAGGACCCCCTTCTCCAGCTCCTCTCGGGGTGCCCTCCTTGCCTGACAGGGTCCCTTTGCCCTGTCCTCTGACCAGATATATGGGGTTTCTCTTAAAATTTTAGCTCCACCAGTATTACTGTGCAGTTCCCACAACCCAGGCCACCCTTAGGAAATAGAGAAAAGTGAGGATTCTTCAGACTGCAAGGCTCTTTTCATTTCCTCTGTCCAGAAACATAGGGTTTTGATCAATTTTAACTGTTGACACTGCTTGCTACCAGAACTTAGCTGGGGGCTTACCGGTGACACATCATGAAAGAGAGAAAATAAAAACCTCCAACAAGCTCTAGCTTCCAGAAGCGCCTTTTGTCCTGGTCTTTTAGGGTTTTTATTTCATAGGATTTTCGTTTCCTCTGGTTAACCTGCCAGAGGAGCCATCGTGACAGCTCAAGGCCAAGAGAGAAGACGGGGAAATGGGAAACTCACCTCTGTGTGTCCCTTCTTCGGGTTTGACTCTCCTCCCAATAGCTTGCTTTTATTTTACAGTGCCCTCAGGCACTTAATTACCTTCTGTATTTTGTCTAAAACTTTTAGGTGTTTTAAGTGGAAGAGAAAGGCTTTTGGGGGCTTACTCCATTTGACTATGCCTGAAGCCCAAAGCTGCATTATTTTTAAGACACAAAGTGTAAACAACCCAACTGTTCCTTCAACATTAGAATGGAAAAATTGTGACATATTTATACAATGGCATATAATATCGCAATGAGAATGAACAAACTACAGCAACATAAGTAACATAAGTGAATCTCACATTATTGTTTGGTGACTGAGCCTAAGAGAAACCCAATTTTTAGCCTTTAATCAAAATAAGATAGGTGGAAAATATTACAAAGTATATATAGTTCCACTTATATAAAGTTCAAAATAGGCATAACTCAATTTTTAAAAAAGATTTGTTTTACTGTTTTTGACAGACAGAGAGACAGAGAAGGGGGAGGGCCCACAGTAGTCTCCATAATTGTACGTCATCAGTTTTTAACATGGATTCGGTAAGTACAGGTGGGCGGGGACCACACAGGGCGGGAACTGGGCTGGGGGCCACCCACATGGGAGGCATGCCCCCTCGAGCCAGGGGCAGAACCGGGGGCTGAGAACCGAACTGGGTCCTCCTGCATGGGAAGCACACTCCAGGTCAGCATATGGCACACATGGGCTGGAGCCAGGATTTGATCCTCGGTCCCCAGGGCTGCAAAGTGAGCACTTAACCCATTGAGCCATCCCAGCTTCCCCAGGAAAACTAAATAAATTATAGTGTTAGAAGTCAGGATAGCTGTTATCTTTGAAGAAGGAAGTAGTACTTAGCAGGTGGCATTCACAGAGCCTTTGGGTGCTGTGAACACTGCCTGTGGTTGTTACACAGGTGGCCACTTAGCAATTCATTCAGCTAAACATTCATTTTCTATACTTTTCTGTAGGTATTTTATGAAATCAATTTTAAAAACATTGAAAAATTAATGCTTCCTCCTGGGGGGCAAATGACAGAATCTTAGGTTAAATCAACTCTCGTATAAGGATACTAAGGTGCTTCATTGCATTCAAGGACAGGAATGATACTGGGCTCCATGAACAGTTGAGCAAAGGTATCAAATACTAATCAGAACCTTCTCTCTCACCACAAATGTTTCCAACAGTAATGATGACCAGACAAGAAACAATCATTTTATTGTATATAATATACACTGATACATTTGTGGTGTAGACCTATTATTTTGTTGGCTCAAGAGTAGGCCTGCTAACCGACAGCACCATTTTCAGGGGAAATGGTCTTTCCCTCATTCCAGTGATGTGATTTCCAGAGGAGCTACATGGTTTTTAATTAACCCCAATCACTTGGCCACAGTCAATTAGTCCAATAATGGACACTTGACCTATGCTGGGGAGTCTTATTCTTAGAATTTTAGTTCTTGGGACTAGAGTTTTATTTTTGAATAGGCATTCTTGGGGGTGGGATGCAGAAATCTGTATCTTAGCCTGTCAAGTGATTCTAAAGTTTGAGAACTCTAGACTTTCTTGGTTCTTTATTTGGTTGTACCTATTATTTTTTCAAAGGTATTTTTTTTTAAAACTGGAATTGTATTCATCCAATACCATTGGTTCACATCCTGGTAGACTATGTGTGTGGAAGTTCAAGTGCCAATAAATTATTTGAATATATGATAACATATAGGCTTGGTAAAATTTTATTCTATTTTACTTTTTCCATCCCAGCTTCCCCAATTTATTGTTACTGTTGAGTTTTACTTGGAACATAAGAAGTATCAGAAATAGAAAACTTCATATCTAGAAATGCTGACAGCCATGTGTAACAGCTTATGGCATAAAGTCTGTCTCATCATTCGTAATATGGAATGTTAGGGAAAACATGGATTATTTTTTTCTTTTTTATGCTTAAGTTATACATATACTAAACAATCAAGTTTATGTCCTTATTCTATGTAAAAAGCAGTAGAAAATGTATTTTTTCACCAATATATTTATTTTTACATTTCATGCCCCCTCCCCCCCCCCCCCCCCCCCCCCCCCCCCCCCCCCCCCCCCCCCCCCCCCCCCCCCCGGTAACCATCAAACCACTGACTGTGTCCATGAGTTTTTGTTTCTGTTACTTTCAGTTTTATATTCCACCTATGAGTGAACATCTTATTAAGTGAAATAAGTCAGACTGAAAAAGAAACATATGACCTCACTCATAGGTTTGGTAAAGTTTTAGAATATTTGTTTACTCTTTCTAGAACTGGTATTTTTTTCTAGCAGCAGAATCCATCTGAATGATGGCAGTCACCAGGGACATCAGAGTTAAGAAAAGTTACACTGTCAACTAGGACTATGATTCCAAATTTCATTAAAAAAAAAAAAGACAATATCCTCAAATTTAAGTGGCTGGTTACTGTTTGCATTAAGTGCCTTCTCTTCATTATAGTTTACTATATTTTTCATAGGAGAAACCAATTAATGTTATACAGACACTATATATGTTTTTAAAATCAAGAAATATCTGCAACTGAGAATGTAGAATCATTTTCACCTTTATATTTAATATTTTCAGTTTCTTCTAAAAGATTTTATTGTTTTTGACAGAGAGAGCTAGAGACAGAGAGACAGAGAGAGAGAAGAGGGAGGACTCAGAGCCGTCTCCATAGTTGTATGTCATTAGTTTTTTGACAATTTCATTCTACACAGGTGGGCACGGAGCTGTGCAGAGCAGTACCCGGGTTGGGGGCCTCCTGCATGGGAGGCATGCCCCTGGGAGCCAGGGTCCAAATCAGGGGCCTCTTACATGGAAGCTTGCCCCAGCAGGAATCGCACTGCCCCCCACCCCCCCCCCACCCCCCATGGGCGGGCTGGGGCCAGGACTGGGACTCGATCCTCGGACCTCAGGGCTGCAAAGCAAGCCCTCACCCTGCTAAGCCATCCTGGCATCCCCTATTTTCAATTTTTTATTAATGCAATGAATCTAAATTACTTTCAAAATCAGAATAAAGCTTTTTTGTTTTCTTTCTCTTTTAAAGATTTATTTATTGTTTTGACAGAGAGACAGAGAAGCGGGAGGGCTCAGAGCAGTCTCTACAGTTGTATGTCATTAGTTTTCAACACAGTTTCATTCCACACTGGTGGGCATGGGGCCACGCAGGATGGGAACTGGGCTGGGGGCTTCCCACATGGGAAGTGCACCCCAGTTCTGCATATGGGTCTGCATGAGCTAGGGAAGGGGCTGGATCCTCAGACCCAGGGGCTGCAAGGTGAGCACTCAACCTGCTAATCCATCCCAGCATTCCCTTTCTCTTCTTCTTAAGAGAATTGGTTTGATATTGGCATCAGTTTTAACCATGCTGTATTAAATAAAGTCCATGAGTGAAATCTGTTCCGTTTTTAGACTAGTAACCAGAGGGTCATTTCATACAGTCTATTCAGACTTATATTTACAGTCATTCAAAGTATAAAATATAAACTACCATAGGGGCTGCTAATTTTGGCTTGTGCTCATGTGAATATCTTGTTTACTACCTCCCTCCAAGTCAGTTTCTTCAGCATTTATTCTGCTTCTATAACGCAAAGCTGAAGTTTGATACAACAACTTCAAAAGAACCTCTATATGGGTTTCCTGTTGCACTAGGTATATACCAAGTTTAAGTAAACTTCTCATTTGTTGATTTATAAGTATTCTTACATTTAATTTAAAATGGTTTAAAAAAGTTTTAAAAGTTGGCTTGGGAGAAAAACACAAGCATGAAGGGGCCTGTCTCTATGCCTCTTTAGTGACACTAACTGTAACATGAAGGGCAGTAAAAATTTCCAAAAGGAATATGGGAAACTCATTAAACGTGTTTAATTCTTGATTTTTCCCATTCATCAATGAGAGATAAGATGCATATGATTGACTAAATGTAGTTATTTTTCCTCTTGGGAAGTCATACAATAGCATTTTGCTTTTTTCATATATGCTAGTTTTTTCTAACTAGATATATATATATACATTCACAGAAGATGAAAAGTTTTAGTTACCAACTTTGAATAAACTATTATATAAATTTACTCCAAATAATCCACATACAAAATAACTAGGGCAGAGAGAATATAATATGATACACTCCAACCTCACAGAGATCAAATCTGGAAGGGCAATATGATTTGGTTTGTGTGTTTAAAAATATCAACTGAGAAATTTATTAAAACCAATTATAGACAACTGGGGGCGAGGGAAGGGAAAACTCTCACCATATCCAGCAATTAATAAAACACTTGAAAAAACATGTAAATTTAATAATAAACATTATGGTCAGGCTGTTTATTAAGGAGGCAACCACACATACAAGTTCAGCTATAGAAATGCTTGCAAATCAAATTTCATGTGATCTAAAAGGACCATGCATAATGTCAAAAATTGATGCCTGTACATTTGATAGAAAGTTAATTTAAACATAGTCTAGATCATTCTAGTCATACAAATATCTGGGGTCACATATGTATCTAATTTCCTTTCAAAAAAACTTTTTTATAAAAGTGATGTATTGAGATAATTTTAAAAAGTATCTGACATTTATGAATGGTACCCAGTTTTACAAAATGTGATTTCCAGGGTATGAAAACTGAAAAAAGTCAACTCCTCAGAGTGTTTTATATTACAAACAAGTATTGTAGAAAAATGATCCAGCAAATGCTTGAGTTAAGAATATTTATATTTTTATCTAATTCTTTACACTTTTATTAACACACAAAAAAATAACATTCAAACACTGAGAAAATTAAATAACTTTGGAAGCAGAGTTCATCTCTTTCTGCTTACATATAAGTGACAATTCTGGATTGTTGGCACAAAAAATAATCAACATTCATAAAACCCCTACACTACTATATATCAAACATAAGTTAAAATCATAGGCACTAGTTTATCAAATCCACATTTCTCCTGTAAGACTAACCACAGTGAGTCCTCAGATTTTCCCAAATAGAAAAATTGGCAACACACAAAGGCTTTCTAGTAAAAAGGCAATTTTTCTTTTTAGGAAACTAAAAGTCAATAGTCTGTGGTAGTATAACAGTAGGTAAAATAATACTTTACCCAACTTAGATCCATATACATTTTTAACAAGTGATGAAATACTTTAATAAAAAAAATAGACATTTTTTTTTTCTGATGCAGCCATTTAAAAACAAAGTTAAATAACCTGAATACTCCTTTTGAAACTGATAATCTAACTTAAAAATGTCATGGGTGTTCCATAATAGAGTTAAATTTCCTCTTAATTATTAGATTGCAGCATATGTATACATATATTTATTTGTTTGTTTTTTGTAATGTTGCACTGAAAACCGAGATCTATTTTGTTTTGCGTATATGTGGTTTTAAAAAGAGGCAGTGGCTAGTCTTTTCTTTTTCTTAGATTTTTACATGGGATACCCTGCCATAACCAAAGCAGATATACTTCATGTATCTTCTTCTGAGAAGCAACATTTTTTTAGTTCATCATCATCTGGAATTCTGGTGCCATCCTTTCCTGACCCACTCCCACTGCCCTCAAAATTCAAGGATAAAATTTCTTCCTTGCCTTATACACCAAAATACATGAGCACTGGCAGTGTAAATTTCCAGCTGCTAACACTAACTAAATGACTCCCTACTGGTCAAGCTAATAAAGACTACCATGATATCAGTGATCACAGTGCAGGGGTCTTGGTTTTAAAAGATTTATCATTCCCTCAATATATCAACCTCAATACTTTCCTGAATATCAGGCTTTCCATTTCTCTGTTTCTTTTGCCAACTTACAGAGTGTCTTTGACTAACAAGAAATGAACTTAAGTTCAAATCTCTAAAATCCTTTAGGTGACCCGATTGCCAATATTTTAGAGCTGTTCATATTAAATATTTAAAAACAGACCTCTCACCATGAAAAATGAGAAGTCTGCTGCAGAAGAATGTTATAGTCTGGTAATAGTCTAATAAAACTGAAATCAGTGATTCCCAGGGTATACATAAGGGTCATTAGAGAGAGCAAGTTTTTAAAGGTTAGAGTCACATGCAGTAGGTTACATTTATTACCAAAAATGCAAAAAATGATGTAAGGCAGAATCTAAGTCAAAGGGAACAGTATTTTCAAAGGATATTTTATATAGTTACTCAGTTTGAAATGGATAAACTTAGGATTCAGCAGGCTATTTTCCCACTACATATTAGACCATTGTGTCATTTAATAGCAACAATACAACTGTCATACCAGAGATTTTTGTAAGTTAAGTGCATAGATATTCTCCCCCTGTTCCTCACTGTATGGTTTTGCTCCAGGTTGTAAGCACTGAGGTGTTGTTAATTTATATCAAGAATAAAGACACACACTACTTGCTCTTTCCCATCATGAAAACCTGCTAATAAAAACAAGATCCTTTTAGTTCTGTAACAGATAACAGTTATGTGAAGAAGTTGGCTTCAATAGCAAAGGCTATCTTTCCTGAGCCAGGAGCTATAAAATTTAGAAAGATTGTACTACTGACATTAAGCCCTTTTGGCAATCAAAAACACAGAAGTCCGATGTGTCAATGCAATATGATGGATGCACGCTGTAACACTATATCTGGAGGTGGTGATATGTGAGCTACACTCAAAACTTAAGATTAAACAAAATGACAATTTTTCTAATGAGTCTGCAAAAATAACTTATCTTCTCCCAAATTTAGGTATCATGTTTTAAATCTCTAGCTCATGTTTCTTCCCACATGATTCTCTTCCATCTCAGTTTAGTTTCTTGGAGTACCAGTGAAACACTAGTGAAACATTTTGGATAATTAGTCAGAATGCTAGTTCCTATTAACAAGTATTTATTGATACCACATATACAGTAAATTAGGTTGAATGTGAAGTTTTGGATAGCTTCAATTCACCATTTTCTTGTGCAGAAAGGTACTCTCTCATTTACAAATGGGCATTTTCTCTTTGGCATCCATTAGTTTTTTTGCCCAGATATTGGCCTCTGTCAAATATTTTAAAAAATCAACTTAGTTTCTATTAAACAAAAATGATTCCATGGAGAGTGACTGTATAATTACCAAACACATCTGATGTTAAATGTCATTAAAGTGCTGCTTGATCATCTCTGTCAGTTTGTGCTAATTAAGACAGAGAGGGTTGGGATTTTATAAACCCCAAGAGTCTTATCTGAACAGTCCACATATAAAAGTTGTCTTTTAGCCTGGTGAAGGGGTATCCATGAAGCTGTGGACCTCTGCATTCTTGTTTTTGCTGGTCAGTAACAGCCATCTTTCCAACTGTCATCTTTCATGCTACCATAGGTTTTAGGAGCTGGCAAGGATCTGAAATAAAGCAATTTTATCAAGTGATTTGAAAAGCTTTAATAAAACATTACCATATTTCCTTCCACATAAGTTACTTTGCAGGTGGCATCACAATCCAATGAGGGCTGGTCCATGAATTACTGAGATCAAAACTCTGAACAGCTATAAGCACAATGATCCCACACTAAGTATTTCTACAACTTTCAAGGTTTACTGGGCATCAGACTTCACTAATCTCTTTTTGTTAACATAGCTACTAAAGTAAAAGAAAGGAAAAGACTTGTCTCATCTTTTCTAATCACATGGATTACCAACCATATTATTTATCTGAGGGGCAGAGTATTGAATGTAGTATTAGAGGCTTAGTGGTTCCATCACTAGAGAGGCAGAATGGAAGAATGCTTAAAAGGACTTTTAAGTCAGACATACTTGGAACTGAAGGGCTTAGCTGTGTAGTGTTAGGTGAATTACTTAACCTCATCAAATTTCAATATTCCTCTCTGAAAAATAATAGGAGTACTAATAGTACCTACATTTTTAATGTTATAAAAATTAGTAAGGGAAAGCCGGGATGGCTCAGTGGGTTAAGTGCTCGCTTTGAAGCCCTGAGGACCAAGGATCGAATCCCGGCCCCGGCCTGTGTAGACCCATGTGCTGAACTGGGGAGTTCCCCCAGTTCAGTTCTCTCTCTGTCTCTGTATCTCTCTCTCTCTCTCTCTCTCTGTCAAAAACAATAAAAAAAATAAAATAAAATAAAGATTACTGCTTAAAAAAAAATTAATAAGATACAATAAGTTATTTAGCACAGAGTATAGCAAAAAGTTATTGTACCCTATTGCATTCAGAAACATAGTATATTTATTTATCTTAGAATAAAAAACAATTCAGTCTACATGTTTGTGGGATGCAAGCATTTTTTTACGTAAATATAAAAAACAGCATACCCAGAGATTTTGGGCTTCATATCAGATCTACCCTTTGGGGGAAAAACTGAGGTCATTATATATAAATTCCATAGGAGATTTTGAATTGTAGCAAGATTTAAAAAACCACCTTCTTAGATTATACTCAGATTTGGTAGCTATAAATTTTATCTTAAATCTCACTCTAGAGTCTAAATATGTTTTTATCTTTACTGAATATCATTATATATAAAATGAACAAATATTACAACCAAATTGAATGGTTTCAACAATTTTTTCTAGGAGTTCTCTGAGATGCTTAACCATGTTAGGCACCTGGGCAAATATAATCTGAACCAAAGTGATATAATACCCTAGTGTCCCAAGTAAAGTTTTCTTTAAAACAATAAAGAAATGTTTTGTTCAGATTATACTAAGACTCCAGTGGGAACTCACATAGTACTCTAGTTTACTATCAAATACAAAGATGAGGGTCATTCCAGTTCACCCACTTTCCTATGCTCAAGAATGCTGAAACAGAGCATTTGCTACTTACCTGCGAGCAGGCTGAGCAAGTTTGCTGCGAGGCACTGGTATACCCGCCGCAGAAGGGGCACTGAGTCTGGGCAAGCCACTTCTCATCACGGTTGTCCCTGCAGGTCTGGTTAGAGTAGTGCTGTTGATATTGCTGGAAGTAGTTGCTGGGACTGTGTTCTGAACCATGGGAGGCCCAGGTGAGGAGGTGGTTTGTGTGAGCTGTGTGGTTTCTTGGCTACCAGGAGAACCAGAGCCATGGTTACTAAATGCTTTTACTGGTTGCCGGAGAGCCAAAGGAGATGGTGCTGCAGGGGAGCGGAATTTGCCGGGAGAAGGTACTGCAGAATGGAAAAACAAAATCAATATTTTCAGTAGAAATCGAGTATTAGTGAAACAACTGCTTTATATTACACTTGATGACTGGGCACCAGTATACCTGTATTCACAGAAACCCACTCTGTAGAAATGCAAGGAATGAAGATAACTGGTAAGCCCCAACCAAATAACCAAGTCCTTACTGAGAGGATTGTAGCCATCCTTGACAAGAGTATTTTAACTAGGCCAGCTAAGACTCCATAATACCAGCAGAGAAAAAGACACTGCATGATTCTGTTTCCTTGTGGCACTAACCTGGGCCATAGAGTGAAAACAAGGTTGACTACCAGATGGTTGACTAAAATTTGAAACACACTTTGCCCTCAAAGAAACATACATGTAAACATGTATCAAGTTATCTGGTGGGTGGACCTCCAAGTCCTCTATCACCCATAACTTAAAATTTAGAAACTAAAAATTATTTTTAAAAAACTGTGCTTCACCAAGTAGGGCATATTATAAAAGGTATATGAAGTCACAAGATAAAGATAGTGTATTTTTCTGGAATGTCAATTGTACTAAGTGGTAAGTTAAAACACTTTTATATCAAAACAAATATTGATACATGAAAGAATAAAATGTACAATTTGTATTAATTTTTAAAAAAGATTTATTTTTTATTGAGAGAAGGTGAGAGAGAGAGAGAGAGAGAGAGAGAGAGAGAGAGAGGGAGAGAGAGAAAAGCAGGGAGGGCCCAGAGCAGTCTCCATGGTTGTCCATCATTAATTGTGATATGGTTTCATTATACACAGATGGATGTAGGGCTGTGCGGGGTGAGAACCAAACCAGGGGCCTCCCACGTGGGAGATCAGAGAGATCCTTCCCTGATAAGGCATCCCAGCAGTTACCAGTGGTGCTGCAGTTCAACATATGGGGTTTGCATGGACTGGACTGGGAATCAAACCCCGGACCTCACAATTGAAAGGCAAGCACTCAATCACTGAGCTACCCTGGCATCCCCCAAGATAAGTTCAAATAAATTTTGTTATCGTGGTGGTGGTCCTTTGCATTATAAGTTCAGATCTCCTGGAGCACACATTCATCCTTTCCTGTTTATTCTGCTTGGATAAATGGCCTTTGAAAGGGCATCAGTTTTAGTTTCTTCAAATGCCCATGGATGACTACACACAATGTAAATAAAAATGCTTTACCTAAAAAAGAACTCTGGGGTGGGGGGAGAGAGAGAAATGGATCAGAAAGAGGTCACCCTATTCTCTCTCAATCTCTATTAGTTTGGGGAGGATATCAGGAAAGAGAAAGCTCAGGCCAGGGACTTGGTTGAAAAACAGTAGAAATGGAATATTCTATACAACTTCATCCTTCACACTTCTACTAATCCATCTAAAGGATAAAAATAACAGTAAGGTCTGTCACAGTAGTGTGTAGGAGAGGAAATAATGAATGAGTCTGGTCATTGTTTTCATCTGGTGTCTGAGAGCTAAGAAGAGAAGAGAAGCCTTAGCTTCAAAACTCCAAAACAGGGGAAATTCACCTCCTGTCTTCAATAAGGCTTTTTGTACATAGCTTCTTTCCTTCCCAGATGACCTTTCCTGCCATCTGTCTGATCAGAGTCCCAAAAGTCAGCACCTCTGTACTTAAAATATACTAGGCCTCAGTATATGATGTGATCAAATCATCTCTATTTGGCTTCAAAAACTCAAGAGCTAAGATTCTCAAATTTGACGGAGTGTCTGAATCCCAAGGAACATTTTTTTTTTTTTTTTGGAAAAAAGGTATAGAAGTCCAGGCACTACCTCCAGAGAATCTAGTCAAAAATAGAGCTCAAATATTTATTTTAAAACCATCATAAAAGCTTTCTGACATGATGGTAAAACTGAGAAAAGGCTTCACCTCCTGCTGTAAACACCTATACAACTGGACAAAATATATTAAACAGTTTTCAAATACTCGACAAAAGGCAGTACGGGACTGTAATTCCTGAAAGAAGAAAAATAAATGTGATATACCCTGTGAGCATCTTATTTTCTTTTTGGAGATGGGGAGTCTGGAGACACTTTTGGACTGTAAAGAAAGGAGGAGGATCCAAGCAGATCAAAGTTATCTTGGTGAGTTGAGAAGACAAAAAAAAAAAAAAAAAAAGGAATTTGATAGGCAGAGTACTTTTCTGAAGGGAGCTACTCTAGAAGACTTCTATAACTCAGCTTAGGGGTCTGCCTGAATCTCTGGCTGAATACTAGGCTGTGCTTGTACTGAGTAAAAGCTCCATAATTGGGCAAAGAAGGACCAAGCACTGTGAGCATCTGAGTTTCAACCAGTTAGAGAATCCTTGCCCATCCAGGGCAATCAGGAGACACTCCAAAAGAAATAAACTAGATTCCTCTGAATAAGACCCAGTCCAAAAAGCCACAGTCCTGTCTTCTGTGTCATTTAATATTAATGAAGAGTTTAAAATCAATAAGAGACATTGTGTAAATGAAAAAAGGAGACACAGCAATAAAGATAAATACAAGAAATAATTAGAGAAACCACAGATCTATCATTTATAATATTCAAAATGAATAAGGTAAAGTTTTGGGTTTTTTTAAAAAATAGAAGGAGAACAAAGATGGCGGCATGAGAGGAGAACACCGATAACTGCCTGGGAAGGGACTTGTGAACAGAGGGGAATCCACAGGGAAAACCTGAGAAGAAACCTCAACTAAGAGAACCACACAACGCAGAACAACACCCAAAGGTTAGAGAAAAAAGGGGAGAGCGGAGAGGGAAGGGGAAGAAGCAATTTGGAGACAGAGGCTCGGAACGTGGCCCGGGGCTGGCAAAAACAAAGGGGGATTGGGGGACTACGGTCAAAGTGGAGCTGGATCGAGGGTGGGCTGGAAGCCGAGAACTAGGGAGCATGGAAGCCCCACAAGACTGTGGACAATTTAACATCCGAACTCAAGGGACAGCACACAGTCCCCTAATCAGATCACGGAGCCTAAAGTAAAACAGGGACTGTGGAGCAGGGCGGCTGCACTTCCCGGCGGGTGGGGTGAGAGCAGGGCATCAGCCCACAACAGCTCAGCACCCCTGATTTATGGAAGAGATTGACGGTGAGGGAGCGCCTTCTGAAGACAGGGCTCTTGGAGTGAGGGCTGGGGCTTGAGTGGGCATAGCTGCATTAGACATGCTTAGAGTGAATCCGGCGGTCTCAACAGAGCCGGGAGCATAGAGCGGCTCCCGCCAGAGCTACAGCCTCTGTGCACAGGGCTTTCAGAGCCCCACCCACCGGACTGCAGTCACACCGCTGTGTGCATGCACCCAGGCTTTCAGCGCCCCACCCACCAGGCGGCCGCCGCACCACTGCCTGCTCGCCAGCGCGCAACCAAGCCCTTGGCGCCCTGCTCACAAGGCCACCGCAGAGCCGCTGCCTGCGCGCAAGACCAGCTTTTGGCGCCCTGCTCACCGGGCCACTGCGTCACAGCGGCCCACTCGCGAGCGCGCAACTGGGCTTTTGGCGTCCCGCCCACCAGGCCGCTGGGGCGCTGCAGTCAGCGTGCGCAACTGGGCTGCTGAAGGGGACACCGAGGAGTCATTGCCTGCGCGCGGGACTGCGCAGCCGATCAGGGCCTCTGCCAAACCCCAGCCCATCCAAGCGCTGCCCTGTGAGCATGGCTTGCAGATACGATTGAAGGAGGGCCAGCCAGGCAGAGGAGAGAAAGACCGGAGCTCCTGCGCCTCACCCGCACTGAAACAAAAGCCCCGCTGCTGAAAGAGGAATCTGCTATTATGTCTCATGCCCGCCCTAGCTCCTACTCACATGCCTCCACCCCTGGCCACACTTTTACTACCCTGCTATCTAACAGCTAAGACAGCAACCTGAAGTGCCCCAGGACACAGAAGCTGTCTGCTTCCCCCAACCCTCTCCCAAAATCTCCTTCTCCCACAACTGAGCCCAAAAGAAAAAATAAAGAGAAGCCCCTCTGAAAGGCAAACCCCCAGAGGGAAAACAGACTCATGCGTAAAGCAAAAAGAACCACATCAAACACAATGCACACCTCAGAATCCAAAGCCCCTCCAGAAGATCAGGGGCAGTCTTTAGTAAAGGACCTTGCACACTTGGAATCAAATCTAAGTGAAACAGAATTCAGGGCTGCATTAATCAAGACACTCAGAGAGCTCATTCA
>PVKE010039980.1:0-14786 GCA_004027555.1 Craseonycteris thonglongyai
ATAAATGTTTATTGGGGTTTATCCTTTTGTTGACTTGATCCCTTTATCATTATGAAATGTCCTCCTTTGTCTTGTTATAACCTTTGTTTTGAACTTTATTTTGTGTGATATAAGTATTTCCACCCTTAGCTTTTTTGTTTGTTTCCATTTGCATGAAATATCTTTTCCATTCCTTTACTTATTTCTGTGTGTCTTTTGATCTGAGGTGGGTTCTTTTATAGACAGGATGTATTTGGGTTGTGTTTTCTTAACCATTTAGCCCTCATATGTCTTTTGATTAGAGCATTTAATCCATTTATATATAAAGTGATTATTAAAAGTAGTTATTGCTAATTTATGACCTTTTTTTTTTCCTTTTTCTTAAAGAAGTCACCCTAAGATTTCTTATAATAACTTGTTTGGTGGGGATGAACTCCTTTTGCATTTTTTGTGTGTGTGTGTCTAGAAGCTTTTTATCTCTCAGTTATAAATGATAGCTTTGCTGGGTAGAGTAGTTTTTCTTGCTGCTTTTAAGATTTGCTCTTTGGGGAAGCCGGGATGGCTCAGTGGGTTAAGTGCTCACTTTGCAGCGCCGGGGACCAGGGGTGGAGTCCTGGCCCCGGCCTGTGCTTCGGAACCATGTGCTGAACTGGGAGCTCCCCCAGTTCAGTTCTCTCTCTGTCTCTGTATCTCTCTCTCTCTCTCTTTCTGTCAAAAATAAAAATAAATTAATTAAAAAAAAAGAAACTGCAAAACTATTTAAAAAAAAGATTTGCTCTTTGTCTTTTTTTTTTAAAGATTTATTTTTATTATTATTATTTGTTTTGTTTTGTTTTGACACAGAGAGACAGGGAGAAGGGTGAGGGCCCAGAGCAGTCTCCATAGCTGTGCGTCATCAGTTTTCAATATGGTTTTACTCCACAGGTGGGCGCAGGGCTGGGCAGGGCAGGAAGTAGGCTGGGGGCCTCCCACATGAGCCCTGGTAAGAACTGAACTGGGGGCACACACCAGTTCAGCATATGGGTCTGCATGGGCTGAGGCCGGGATTCGATTCTTGGACCCCAGGGCTGCAAAGCAAGCACTCAACCTGCTGAGCCATCCCAGCATCCCCTTTCTTTGTCTTTAATCTTTGTCATTTTAATTATGATGTGTCTTGGTCTGGGCCTCTTTGGTTTCAGCTTGTTTGGGGCTCTCTGTGCTTTTTGGACTTGAATATCTTTCCTTCATCAAATTAGAAAGTTTTCAAATACGTTTTAATCCCTTGCTCTCTTTTCTCCTTCTGGTATCTTTATAATGCAAATGTTGGTACTCTTAATGTTGTCCTAGAGGTCCCTTAAACTATCTTCATTTTTTAAAATTTCTTTTTTCTTTTTGCTGTTCCAATTCAGTGTTTTCTGCTACCTTGTCTTTCATATTGCTGATTTGATCCTCTGCTTCATCTAGTCTGCTGGTGATTCCTTCTAGTGCACTCTTCATTTCAGTTATTGTATTTTTCATTTCTGACTGGTTCCTTTTTATGGTTCTCTGTCTTTTTTATATATTTTTTATTTTTTATGTTTACCATCTCTTTGTTGAAGTTCTCACTGAGTCATCTATTCTTCCCCTAAGTTCTTTGAGCATCTGTAAAACCAGTGTTTTGAACTCTGTAATCAGTGTATTACGTGCCTCCATTTTGTTTAGTTATTTTTCTGTAGTTTTTCCCTTTTCTTTCATTTGGGGCATGTTTTTTTATCCTTCATTTTGTTCGCCTCTCTGTGTTTGTTTCTATGTATTAGGTAGATCTGCTGTCTCAGTCCTGGCAGTGTGGCCTTATATAGTAGGTGTCCTCTGGGGCCCAGTGGTACAGTCTCCCTGGTCACCTGATCCAGGTCATCCAGGTGTGTCCCTTATGTGAGTTGGGTGTGCCCTCCTGTTGTAGTTCAGCCGTGATTGCAGTCGGCACATCCGTGTGTGGAGTTGACCCTACGGCTATCTGGCTGTGAGTACTGTCCCCGACCATAGCAGGCGAGCTACTGTGCCAGGGCTGACCCCATGGAGCGGGATTCGCTTTATCAGGGCTCTGGTGCCTTCTGAGACCACCCTCTGGGTGTGCTGTTTGTGGAGCTAGTTGGGTAGTGCTCTGTTGTGTTCTGAAGCCAGCCACCGGGTGTGTTGGTTCTGGGGGCCTTTTGAGAGAGGCTCCAGTGTAGGCCAGGTTCAGCTACTGCCTGTGTCCAGCCCAGGGCCAACTGGTAGGAGCTACAAAGTGATCCATGGGTTGGTAGCCTTCGCGCTGGGCCCAGAGGTGCATGGGAGAGGCCATGCCTGGGGCCTGCAGACCTTTGAGAGTTTTTAGGAAAATCTACAGTGTGGACCAAGGCTGGCTGCCTGTGAAGAGCATGAATTGAGTGGGGCCAGTATTAAAGAGTCACCAGGGTGAGGCAAGTGTGTTCAATAGGTTAATGCAAATTCAGGTTTGGTTGTTGCCTGCGGCTGCAGGCTGTGGTGGGAGCAGGGCTCAAGACAGAAGCAGTGGTGCCCACTTGTGCCTCCAGACTGTGGGAGGAGGGCTCAACATAGGAACTATGGCAGCTGCTCCTCCAGCTGTGGTCCTGAAGCCACACAATCCTGTTTCTCCTTATATATCCCTGGTACCTTTTGACCTAGTGGAGCTTAAGGTGAGTGTTTGTGCCTGAGAGAGTCTGTGCAGGCCCTTTAAGAGGACACCTGTGTTTCCAGCATTTCTCTGTCTCACTCAGATGTAATTTCCATAGGTTTTCACAGCCAGATCTTGTGGGGACTCTTCTTTTTGTCTGGGGATCCTGGTGTGGGGCTGGGACCCCTTGCTTTGCAGGGAGGACCTGCACAGCCAAGATATCCCTCTTGCTTCTCAACCATCACATGTGGGTGTGGGACCAGTCCTTTTTGCGGTGCTGACCTTCCTACCAACCTTCTCTGTATTCTTAGTTATAGCAGCTCCATTCACTAGACTTCAGATGGTTTTCCTGGGTGTTTGTTCTATCATTTAGTTGTGGTCTTGGAAGAAGTCAAGCACAGTGTTTGCCTACTCTACCCTTTAGACCCGAAGTTGTCATTGTGGTTTTGATTTATATTTTTCTAATGACTAATGATATTGAGCATCTTTTTATGCACTTAGTGACTATTTGTATATATTCTTTGGAGAAATATCCACGTCCTTTGCCCATTTTTTAATCATTATTTGTCTTTTTATTGTTGAGTTGTGTTTTATATATTCTGGCTAGACTCTTATCTGATATATGATTTGCAAACATTTTCTCCCTTTTTGTGTGTGGTTTGCTTATTTGTTTTTTGGATAGTGTCCTTTCAAGCACAAACATTTTAAATTTTGAAGTCCAATTTATCTATTTTTCTGCATTGTTTTAAAACTCATGCTCTTTCCACATCAGTATCTGCAGGCCTATGTCATTTATCTGCATGGAATTCCATTGTGTGGAACTCTACCATAATTTCTTTGAACACTTTTTTTTAAATTAATGGGCTGCTTTTATAGTTACTTGCTGTTACGGATACTACTGCAGTGACCATTCTTAAGCATATATCTTAACCATTTGTATAGGTAACTTTGTAAGAGTAAATTCTAGAAGTGAAATTGCTGGATCATTGGGGCCGTGTATTTAAAAATCTTGGTAGATCTCTTAAAGCATCACTACGATTCCCTGTTGCTTTGCCCTTTCACACTACTGTACTGGCTTTGATGAGCCTTGGATTTTATGGAAAAGTTCCATTTAAAGTTATATTATCATTTGCTTAACTATTCCCCTTTACAACCCAACTGGGATGTACATTCTTGCCCAAATGTCTACTTTCATAAGGTAAGTTCTAAGAAATAGAATTGAGAGTTCAAAGATAGGTCAAGAACTTTTTCCACTTGCTTGCTTACCCTTGTGTGTTTTCCCCACAGATGTACGGACATATTACCAGTGTTGGAAGTACGCTAATTGCAATTTCGACTACATTTCAAAGACCCTAGGGGAGAAGAAACTAAGCTACAACTGCTGCCAGAAGAACCTGTGTAACAGAAATGGTGGGACAAGTCTATCAGGGAAAAGCTTTTTGCTGGTGACTCAGCTGCTTGCGGCATCCTGGAACATTTTTTCCTAAATTGATACCAGGACAGTGTCTCCTACACTCTCTGTTTCTGTGTATATCTTCTTTGCTTTGCTGCTGAGTTTCAAAAGCTTTGTATTATCCTGTTGGGAAAAATTAAAACTAGCTTGAGCAACGTGGGCGAGAGAGAGAGACTCGGAAACTTTGAAGACCAGTCCTATATGCAGAGAAGGTTCATTTGAGGGAAGAAGTTTAAGAGTGAAGCACGTGTGGTTTGAGGTGTGTTACGTTCTTCTCCCTCTGCTCCTTGCAGTGACAGCTAGACCACATTCCCTGCAGTCCTCTGTTATTTCCCATCTTGCTCCTTGCATGTAGTTAACTCACGTGAACAGTACTTTTGGGGGAAGTGGGAGAGGGGGTTCTCTTCAACAATCTCTATCAAAGGGAATACTTTCATGCAGTTTGGGACCCCTAAATGTCATGAACGGCAACAGGTCCACAGGGCTTTGTTTTACCCGTTGACATCAAGCCTGTTGATTCCTGGCAGATGTGGTGCGATTGCGAAAAATACATTTGTAAGGGCTATTAATTAGCATGATCACAGATGGTGAGGTTTTCAGAAAGTGACACACCTTTTCAGGAGGGCAAAGTTTTGCCTTTTTCTCATAGGTGTTGGTATATTATTCTTAAGCTCTAGGAGACTCAATGACATTTGTATTCTGATAATCTTGGTTGTGTTTAATAGCATAGCCTGACTTTTGCAGGTAAAAGTGGGATTTCTGATTAACATTTTTTTTTTAAAACCCCTTGATTATGTATGCAATCTGTTAGAGACACTGGACTGAATGGTCCCTTTCTGAAAATAAAATCTAATCAAAGGTTTGAGTATGGTCATTGGCCCAAAAGGATAACAGCCTATGGAATAGGCCCAATGAAAGAACAGATCTTGGGTGGTACCAGTATTCTTCTGTTGATGCCATAAACAAATAAAGATTTATCCAAACCTAGCTTTTCCTTGGTGCTCTGTATTCCTCAGTGTTTTTCCTTACATCCTCTTTAATTCTATGTTTTAAGACAAAATACTAAGTATGACTCAACAGGACTTTTTCTGCCCGAGGAAGTACTCACCATGCCCACAGCTGCTAGCTAAGCAGAGCCACTCAGGGCTTTTTAATTAGGAGCAAGAATTAATTATGACTCCCTTAAGCAGAAAATTAATTTGGGGAAACTTTGAAAGGGGAATCCAACCAGACCACAAAAAGCTAGAAGATGGGTGGTTCCAGAACTCTTTCTCAAGATATGGATTCCAAGGTGAGACTGTTTGACTGCTATCTTGGCTTATGTGCCAACTTTTGGGACAGAGTACTTTGAAAAAGGGGTCATTCTCTAAAGCAGAATGTGGGTGCTGCTAAATGGGGAAATAGGGAGAGGACTGCTGGGAGTCAAAACCAGCAAAATCTCTGTAAATGGCCTTAAGTGGCAAGGTTCTTTTGAAGAAAGTTGCTATGATTTGGGATTGGGTGTCTGGACCCAAAAGCAGTAATGCAAAGGCCAGATGAGTGGAGAGTCAATAGGGTTTTTTTTTTAAGATTTATTTTTATTGTGTGTATGTTTGTTTTTTTTTTACAGAGAGAGACAGAGACAGTGAAGGGGGAGGGCCCAGAGCAGTGTCCATAGTTGACAGCATTAGTTTTCCATATACTGTAGTTTCACTCCACAGGTGGGCATAGGTCTGCGCAGGGCAGGAACTGGGCCGGGAGCCTCCTGCATAGGCCCCGGCAAGCACTGAACTGGGGGCACACCCTATATGCTGAACTGGGGTTCAGCATATGTATCTGCGGGGGCTGGGATTCGATCCTTAGGCCCTGGGGCTACAAAGCTTCCCCTCAATAGGTTTTGCATAGCTTTACAGAAATTAAAAGACCTCACTGGATCTTCTCTCTGTGGGAGTGAGCTATGAATACAAGGTACACCCAATAGGGAAGTATGTTGTGAAGGATGCAGACCCATTGTCCAACTTAGTCTTGGAAGTACAGACCAAGGTAAGGGTATATTTCCCTGTATCCTTGTGGTCGGCCCTATGACCTAATATCATGCAGGGTGTATCCTGCTAAAATAGGGGCTTGCCCAGTCAATGTGGTTTGGACTTTGGGCCTCTTGAGAGTATGGACCATGCTTTATATGCCTGCATCCTCTGCAGGGCCAAGTGATAGATGCATCGTAAGTTCTTCATCAGTGTTCAGAGTCTGCTAGCTCACATTGCTTTTGTTGCTTGTTAGCAGATCTGACACCAATGCTAACAGTTCTCTATGGGATTCTTGATGTGTTGAGAAGGCACAGAGCTGGCCAGAGGTAATACTGACCTAACAGTCATTAGCGGTGCTAGTGATGAGGGGTACTTTCTGGTGCAAGGTTCTGTGCTCCATGTTTTATACGTATTTTCACCTGTACTAATGTCATCCCACTTTGTTTAAGAGGAAACATTTGGAAAGGTGAGCTGAATTGCTAACGGTCACTCACCAAGGTAATATGTTGCCAAGTCCAGGATTCACATTCAACTTCCCAAGTCAGACACTACTATGCCTGCTTTGCACACTGTTCTAGATGTACCCCATGGGATACCTGGAGAGCTCAATCGGTTGAGCTCTTGTCTTGTAACCACTAGGTCTGGGGATTGAATCCCGGCCCCCACCTGTGCAAACCCATATGCTGAACTGCAAAGAAACGTAACCGCCAGGATGGCGGTGAAGGTTCTCACCTCTCATGTGGGAGGTCCTCGGTTTGGTTCCCACCCACGTGGCCCCACATCCACCTGTGTGGAATGAAACCATGTCACAGCTAATGATGGCGACTATTTTGGGCCCTACCCCCTTCTCTCTCACCTCTCAAACAATAAAATAAATCTTTTAATATATATTTTATTTATTTATTTTGACAGAGGAGAGAGAGAGAGAGAGAGAGAGAGAGATACAGAGACAGAGAGAGAACTGAACTAGGGGAGCTCCCAGTTCAGCACATGGTTCCACACGGGCCGGGGCCGGGATTCGATCCTCGGTCCCCGGCGCTGCAAAGTGAGCGCCTAACCCACTGAGCCATCCCGGCTTCCCCAATAAAATAAATCTTTAAAGTAAAATAAAATATAAAATGAATGTACTCCATTCTCACTTCAGAAAAAAGCCTGGAATGAGACCCTGGTGCTTTTTTGCTTTGAAGAAATCTATTCCTGCCATTTTTGAGGAAAAAAAAAAATTAAATACAGTTATTTTTTACTGGACAGTTAGGTTACCCAAGAGTGTGAGCTTTAGAATACCTAGATAGGCCATTTTGGAAAGATAATTTCAAATACTGTTTACCACAGTCTTTCCACAGGCCCACTGCTTCTCGGATTTCATTTTAATATAGTAGCATGCATGGGTCGTGCAGTTGGGTACCTGGGTTCAGATCCTATCTCTTCTACTGATTGACTGTGTCTCCGGACAAGTTGTTGGACCTCTCTGAGCTCTGGCTTCCTACACCTACCTTAAAGAATTGTTGCAATCCTTGAGGTCCTTGGCAGGTGGGAAGTAGGCTGTAGTAAAGATGCAGTTACACAGAGTACAGGGTTAAAGTTTCAGGAGGGTCTGAGAATCTACCATGAACCACACTGCATTTACGCCACTGGCTTTGGCACAAGTAGAAGCTGACCAGAGATATTTTAATATTACTTGTAGGATTATTCACCATAAAAATTGTGTTTATCAAAACTAAACCTTCCTATTTATGCACACATTGATTGGGAGTAAGATACATGACCACAGTACTAGGCGGGTGTCTATGGGTCCCTTGCAGGTAGGGCTATTTTCCCCAGCAGCTGTGTAGGTCTGGAGTGCCTGGATTAGGGGCGGAGGGCACAACATGCACTCTGAACTGGGAATCAAGATTCTGGGATTGTGGAGTGGGAAGCTTTTCTGGGATCAGCTTCCCTACTGTGCTGCCATTCGCATCTTTGCGTTTATTGGCTACATGCAAGTTAGCCAACCCCCTGTGTATGTAACAGGTGCTCCTGGCTCAGCTAACCCCACCTAATCTGGCTGTAGGTTTTACAGATACGAGTATATCAATATCAGTCTGCCTGAAAATGCAGATGCTGATAAGATGTGTCCCTTACTAGAATGTGAGCAGCTCTCATGTGTTGGTGTGATAGGGTGTTGTAGCCAGAACTGAACTTAGCATTACGAGTATAACCCACAAGCTCTTTCTAGAAGTCTTTGGAGGAATGTAGGAAACTTTCATGTATGAGAAATATAAATTGTGGTCAAAAGGATGATCAAAAAGGTTGATTAGGGGAAGCTGGGATGGCTCAGTGGGTTAAGCGCTCGCTTTGCAGCCCTGGAGACCAGGGATCGAATCCTGGCTCCGGCCCATGCGGACCCATGTGCTGAACTGGGGTGTGCCCTCAGTTCAGTTCTTTCCCTATGTGGGAGCCCCTGGCTCAGTTCCTGACCTGTATAGCCCTGCGCCCACCTGTGGAGTGAAACTATATGGAAAACTAATGCTGTCAACTATGGAGACTGTTCTAGGCCCTCCCCCTTCTCTCTATCTGTCTCTCTGTCAAAAACCAATAAAAATAAATCTATAAAAAAAAAAAAAGGTCGATTAAAGATGACTACAGATTCTCTGTCATTCCTCTCATGGCAAAGTGAAGACCATTTCTCCTTGAATGTGAGCTTATCCCGTGGCAAATTATGTAACATCTGAGTTCTGCAGCTTCCACTTTCATACATGTGGAACATTCACACCCACATAACAAGACCTTTGTAGGGGAGAACCAAAGCCCTGAGCTGACAGCCCCAGTTCAATTCTCAGCCATGGTAGCCAAAGTGGAACCTGGCATTAAATTTTTCAACAGGGAATGTAGTAGTCACAGCTTGAGGGCCTACTGTGTGCCAGGCACTATTCCAAGCATTCCATATATGAGTTCACTGAATTTTTCTCAAGAACTAGGAAGAGTATGCAGACCCATCAGTGTGATTACATATTGCTGTTTTCTGCCATTTCACAGATTGGGACTGGGTGACTGCCCGTGGGTTCAGTAAGGTTGCTCATACCCTAAGTCCCTCAGACCTGTGTTGCTTGAACTAGTTTGAGAAAGTTTTTGTTCTTTGTTACAAAACATCCCTGACCAAAGCAACTACTAGTTGAAAAGGGTTAACTGACAATTACTAAATAAACCACTCTTCCCTGAGCTATAGGAAGAAGTTAAAGAAACACTAAAGATTGGAATGGAAATAACGTGAATCAAGTAGTTTTGAGAATTTTTTTTTTTTAATTTGAAGTTTACAATAAGATCTCATTGCAACAGACCTTTACTAAATGCGGTACATTTGCAGAACAGTTATAAAGGGTCCTTTTTCAAACCTCTATTACCGACTAGCTCTGTGCATAATACTTCATCACTCTGATCCTCTGTGTTGTCATCAGTTGTAACAATGGTACCTGCCAATATGGACATCTGATTTTTAGACTTGGCATCTGTTTCCCCTCCCTTCTGATAACAGAACCCTAATTACCTGTTGGGTAATGACTTTTACCCTTTAAGTGCAGTCTTGGTGGGACTGCTAATGAAGGTGGCCTACCCTCCTCTAGCCAAAAGGTGGACATGTTCTCTCCTGGAATTTAAGTCTTGAGTGGAATTATACAAAGACAAACTTGGTTGAAGCTGTGAGTTTCTGTGGAAAGCTACAAGTAACTGACAACCAACTTAGAGTAACTTAACCAGATACAGTCTGATTTTCTTGCATAAACAATCTGAAGGTAGGCAGCTTCTGGCTTTGATTCATCAGTATCTTGGCTAGTATATTTATGATATTCTTGGTCTTTTCTTCATGATTACAAAGTGACTCCGACATTGTATCCAGGTTCAAGGCAGGAAGAGGAGATGAAGGGAAAGTTTCAGTTTTTGTCCCTCGTTATAGGAGAGTAAAATCTTTCCCAGTAAGCTTCCAGCTATCTTCTGATCATATCTTCTGGCTGGACATGTTTCGTGGCCAAAGCCAGCAAGGCTGGTATTTCATGTGTCCATCCCCTATAGGGGAAAAGGGTTAAAAATAGTTATTGTGAATAGCCAGCCAATATGCTGCAGACACTGCAGATTCCTTCCTGCTACCTGAATCCCTAACGTTGCCCTGGTCTCTGCACCTTCTCAGTCTAATTCTTAAGCTTTCAGTGCCATGAATCGTTTCATAGCCCTTCATATAAATTCTCAGAGTCACCTCTGTTGCTTGTGAACAGAAAATTCTGACCAACCTATCCTGGAAGTGTTATGTGATAGCATGAAAGCAAATTATAGTGTTAGCTACAATTATTTGCACAGCTGGTTGAAGCTGGTTGAAGCTGGTTGATGGGACTGAAACTCGGCTCCGTCATCTTCCAAGTCCCTGCACTCCATTCCACTAAACTGCCTCTGAGGCTTCAGCTAATTAAAATATTTGCTTACTCTGCAAGTGCCTAGGAACACATCTACCAAGGAAAACAAGAGTAAGGGCTGGACTGCATTTTTTAGAAACTTTCTTGAAGTCGTGGGCGTTGTGAAGGGAGGTGGGAATGCCAGGACCACCAGCTCCTGGCTGCCACAATGGTTAATTCAGATGAATAAGAAAGAAAAGATTGTTCCTTGCTTCCCAGAATAGCTGGGCCCTTGAACTGTGACACAAACAACTTCCAGTTAGAGCCAGACCCTGCCGAAAGAGGGTGGAAAGCCAAAGGACATGAAGGTGGCCTTGCCCTGGGAGCCGGGGACTGTGGGAGGGAGTGGGAGGGAGTGGTGAGGCGGCTGAGCGTTGGGGCTGCCTGCCTGTTTGGAATTCCAGATCTGATGCGAATAGGCCACAGGACCGCAGGCAACTTCTTTAACCTCGTGTGCCTCGCTTTTCTCATGCAGAAAATGGGGATAATGACATCTACTGCTTGGGGTTGTTAGAGAAAACGAGGTGTAAGTGCCCAGCACACAGGAGCCTCTCTGTTTACTAGCACTGTGCTCAGTGGGACACCAGGTCGTCAGTTTCTTGTGTGTAGGGCTTGCTAAATTATCTGGAGTGGGTTTGGTTCTCTAGCAGGGACCTCCCCCCACCACTCCATTTTCCTCCTCAGTTCACCAGGGCTTACTGGTGAATTAAGGAATCCATGTATAACTGTTGAGTAGTCATATTTACACTGAATGGAGCACCCGCCATGTGTCCTAAGTACTGCTTCTCTATATTTTCATCAACTACATCTACCCTGTGAAGTAGGTATTATCTTATAGATCAGAAACTGAGGTTCAGAGAGCTCACATGACATTCCCAGAGTCAAAGAGTCCTGGATTCAAACATGACTCTTGTCTTAGTATGTTCAGGTTGCTCTGACACACTGGATGGCTTAACCAATGAACATTTACTTCTCACAGTTCAGGCTGTGAACTCCAAGATCAAGGCTGCAGCATATTTGGTGTCTGGTGAGAACCCGCTTCCTGGTTCATAGATGGCGGTCTTCTCACTGTGTCCTCATGTGCCGGGAGGGACAAGGGAGCTCTCTGAGGTCTCTTCACTAAGGACACTAACCCCATTTATGAGGGTTCTGTCCTCAAGACCTAATCACTTTCAAAGGCCCCCCACCTCCTAATACTCTCTAATTGGGGTAGAAAATGTCTTTTTCCTTCCTTTCCTTCCTTTCCTTCCCTTCCTTCCTTCCTTCCTTCCTTCCTTCCTTCCTTCCTTCCTTCCTTCCTTTCTTTCTTTTCTTCTTTCTTTCTTTCTTTCTCTTTCTATTTATTGTTTTGACAGAGAGACAGAGAGAGAGACAGAGAGGAGAGGGAGGGCCCAGAGCAGTCTCCATAGTTGTATGTCATCAGTTTTTCACATAGTTTCATTCCACACAGGTGGGCGCAGGGCTGGGCAGGAGCTAAACCAGGAGCCTCTCACATGGGAAGCTCACCTGGGCAGGAACCCAACTGGGGGCCTCCCACACAGGAAGCACACCCCAGTTAAGCATATGGGTCCACATGGGCCAGGGCCGGGACTTGATCCTCAGACCCCGGGGCAGCAAGACAAGCACTCAACCTGCTGATCCATCCCAGCATCCCCTGGGGTGTAGGATTTCAACATATGGATTTGGGGGGACACAAACATTCACTCCATAATAACTCTGCTATATTCCAAGGCAAAAGTCCTACTACATGTTCCTTTAAGCTGTCCAGAGTCAAGGTAGACATGGCCAGTGTGACATACCCCTAAAGAGGCAGAGAATCTGCTTAAGGTGTGATTGCTGGCACTGTGTCTGGATGCAGAGCTAAACTGGTGGAGGGGAAGTGGAACTTCCAGGGGAGCAAGTGTAGTGAAGTCCAAGAGTGTACGCCCGACATGCAGTTAGACCAATCACTAATGATTCGAGCATGCAACAAGGAGTTTGTTTTCAGGAGACAGCCCAATGGAGATAAGGTGAAAGCCCACTCCATCTACCTGCGAGGAAAAAACGTGGGGTTTTCAGGGGCTGGAAAGGGGATTTTACATGCAAAGGGAAAGGAACTAAGTGATTCTAAATCTGATAAACATGGTCTGCTACTCAGCTGTAAGAGAAGATGAAATACTGCCATTTTCGATAACCTGGATGGTACCGTATTTTCCGGCGTATAAGACGACTTTTGAAATGAAAAAAAGTCAACCGAAAATCGGGGGTCGTCTTATACGCCGAGTATATCCCGTAAAACGTCTCGATATGCCGCTAAACGAATTTTCTGTACCCGAAGCTACACTGTTCTAGTAAAAAGCCTGCTCAGATTGGCCAGAGTCAGAGAGGCGGTCTATTATAACCTTTGAACCTTTGCTTGTTGTGATTGGCTCACCGTGGTACTGTATTTTCCGACGTATAAGACAACTTTTGAAACGAAAAAAAGTCAACCGAAAATCGGGGGTCGTCTTATACGCCGGAAAATATGGTACTTGAGACTATCCTGCTAAGTGAAATAGATGTAAAAAGCCAAGAACCACATGATTTCACTCATATGTGAGATATAAAGAGAAAGCAACAAATGAGTAAATAAGACAAGAAATGCATAGACACAACGGAATGGTGGTTACCAGAGGAAAAGAATGGGGCAGAAGGGATAGAAAGGTTAAGTGAGGTTAAATATATGACAGAAAGAGGCTAGATTTTGGGTAGTGAACACAATGCACTATACAGATGGTGTATTATAGAATTGTACACTTGAAACCCATGTCATCTTATTAACCAATGTTACCCCAATAAATTCAATAAAGTTTTTTTTATTAATATATTTTTTAAAGTATATTTTTTATTTATTTATTTTTATTTTTGACAGAGAGAGAGAGATACAGAGACAGAGAGAGAACTGAACTGGGCGAGCTCCCAGTTCAGCACATGGTTCCGCATGGGCCGGGTCCGGGATTCAATCTCCGGTCCCTGGCGCTGCAAAGTGAGCACTTAACCCACTGAGCCATCCCGGCTTCCCCTTAATAAAGTTTTTAAAAATAAAAAAAAGAAATTTGATAAAGGAAATGAACGATTTGCTATGGAGGGCAGTGTTTGCAGGACTCTTGCGTCAATTTTTCTGCACTGCCATCGTATCTATGTAAAACGACTATCTTTAAATCACTCTACTATAGCTTTGTCGTCCATCCTTACATTTTGGGTAACTGACATCGCTTGCCAAAGCAGGTTGTTGACAGATTTCATTTCAAGAAATCATAAAGCTAAACGGCAGTGAATAGTCGCCCTCCTAACTTTCAGTGCCCTCCTTTTCATTAAGCTGTGGCTTCAAAACTCCAGAGGAGGCTTTCTGTACTATCTCTAGCAGTACAATGACGAAGCAAACCAGACAGCCAGAACCCCCGATCCTCCCTGGACCTTACGGCTAGAGAGGGTGGAGGCTGTGGAAAATGATAAACCCCAAATGTGATGAGGCAGCCTAAGTTACATAGAGAACTGAAGTCAGCCTTGGGTGGAAGCTCCACCTGGCTGAGTCACGTTTCCTAAGAGTGACACCCCTCGCCCTTCTCCTTCGTATTGAAGAACCATTGCTCTAACTGGTGAGCTTGGAGAAAGGACCAGGCCTGTCCTCGGCCTGCTTCTCACTCTGCCAGTAAAGGCCCTTTCCTGGTGAACAAAGCTGTGGCTCTCCCCTCCAGCCTTGCCCTGGAAGGGTGAGCTCAATTCACAGGTTCAGGATTCGCAAGTCCAGCCCGCTACCAGACCTAAAGTCACACCCTCCGATCTTTTATCAGCAAAGAAGGACACGTGTTGTCCATAGGTTCCAAATGCAGGCAGCAGGGGTGTTAGGAGTTAAATCCCTTAAGCCCAACAGGATGGCACTTGGGAAATTTTTTTTCTTTTTTAAAATTTATTTTACAGGGAGGCCGGGATGGCTCAGTGGGTTAAGCGCTCGCTTTGCAGTGCTGGGGACCGGGGATCGAGTCCCGGCCCCAGCCCGTGTGGACCCATATGCTGAACTGGGGAGCTCCCCCAGTTCAATTCTCTCTCTCTCTCTCTCTCTTTCTCTCTCTGTCAAAAATAAATAAATAAATAAATAAATAAATAAATAAATAAATAAATAAATAAAATATTTAAAATATTTTATTGGTGAGAAAAAGAGAGGGAGAAGGGAGGAAGGGCCCAGAGCAGTCTCCATAGTTGTACAGCATTAGTTGTGACATGGCTTCATTCCGCACAGGTGGATGTGGGGCCACGCAGGGTGGGAACTGTACTAG
>PVKE010039981.1:0-14784 GCA_004027555.1 Craseonycteris thonglongyai
CAGGTCTCTTGGGAGTGGTGGGGCCAATGTCATACAACAGGGGACCCAGGCCTCTGAAGGCTCAGTCTGCAAGTCAGATTCAGACTTCTCTTAATAACTCTCCCTCCTCTGGAAAATAACAATGGCTGTTCATCAGCTTTTGAGCATCTGACCTACGAAGAGCAAGAGAACCTGAGAGGCTTATTTCATTTATCTTTAAAGGATAAATTCAGATTTAGATGCCCAAGTCTCAAAATGAGACATCAGGCAGTCTGCTTCTGAATCTGGTGGATGGGGAGCAATCTAAAGAGAGTCTACCTTCATTCCACCCACCCAGTCACTCTCCCACAAATCCTACAATTTATTTGAACTGACGGCACTCTTGCTAATTACCTTTTATTGGCTTGTTACAAGCTGAAGCATAGGGAACAGACAAAGACTCCCCATTCACATTCTCAGTGGGTAGCAGGGGTCTCTGCAAAAATAGGGAACCTGAGGCCCAGGCTATTCATTTCTGAGAGTCAGGACAAGATCATCCACCATTCAGAATCCCACATTATAATCACAATATTGCATCCTGGGAGATCCTGTCAGTTTCTCAAATGGTCTGCTGGAATTTTAGTCCACTTAAGATTTAACTCTATTTAATAAATCACAATTTGAAGTTATAGACTTTTTTTTTCCTCCAAAGTGATACACATTCTACGTTTTAATGTCAGTTTCTTTCCCCCAGTTGGAGGAGAGAGAGAGAGAGAGAACTTTTCATGAAAACATCAGTTCTTGTATTTATGTTTTAAGAAAGCAAAGGGGAGGCAAGAACTGCAGCCTGATAACTGAACTTTCTGTTTAGAATTCCCTCTCCATTGGGCCTTAGCTAGGTTTCAATAATTATTGCTCAGGCACATAGTCTTGGAGCTTTGCTTTCTCTCAGACTTGTACACAGTTCTAGGAAGGGTTGTTGCCAAAGCCATCATGTGATTTATTGACCCTCCCCTGGGACAAGGGGGAACAGATATAACTTTGTGATTTTATTATAAGGAGGCTGGGTTAATATTTCTAGGTGAAACAAGCTACTATACCAAGTTCAAACATCTGAAGAGGGAGGTTAAGAAACCCTGAGTGTGGGGTGTAAGGATTATTCTGTCCTGGGGCTGTACAGACGTCGTCTGAGGCAGGGAGCAGGAGAAGAAAGGACACATTGTGACCCATTTCCAACACCTCCTGTGTGTAGAGGCGGAAGTTCCTTGCCTGCAGAGGGACACGCGCGAAGGAAAAATAGGAGAGTTACAACATGGCACTTACATAAACAACACCAAACTGGCATAAAACATCTAACAAAATTACATGACTTCAAGCTTGGAATTTTTATACAACATAAATATTAGGGTTCAGCCCATTTAATAATGCTATATAAAATCAAGATTTAAGGCAGTAATGTTCCACATAAACTCTGAAAACAACATTTATGCTTCTTATAAAAGCAGAAAATGATTGCATTCTGTGGGCTTTTCAAAATGATGAATATAATTACATGAAGCAACAAAAATGGATTGAATTAAAAATCCACTAGTTTCAATTTAAGTTGGTTAAGGGGGAAAAATGTCGTTTCTGGCCAAGGACTGAGAAAATTTTACAAGAATAAAAAAAAAAAAAAGTTGTATGCACTCTCAGGCAGTTAGGCAGCCTTCTCCCAACATGCATATGCAGCCCAAGAGTCACCAATGAAATATGAGCTGCTTCAAACCTGCTAAGCCCAAGAAACCCTTTAATAGTATCTACTGTCACAAGTAGACCTGGTATTTTTTTTTTTCTCCTGCTGAGGACATAGCCACCCCTGGAATAATCCAATTGCTCCCCTGGTGTCTTTATGGCATCTTGTGCAATTTATATTTTGTCAGTGTTGGCTGTTTTGGACTAGCCTTGCAGTATTAACTTAGAATCACAGCAACACCCAATGGAAAAACACTCTTGGAGTCTCCAATGTATACCCCTGATTCCATGGGTCAGAGGCGAATACATGGTCGTCTCTCTGTTATTTAAAGAAACAGTTACCCTATAATGGTCATCCTGTTTATAGGATAGATTTGGTTCATTTGTGTGTGGGTATAGGGATGGTTGTGTGTATGTGTGCATGTGTGTGTGCTGGGTGGGAGGAGAAGGTGAAAGGAGACAAAAAAAAAATGAATAAAGAATTCAAGTTAGTGTAACATCATGTTAATTTACTGGACAGAGCCTAACAAACGTTTACTGCCTCTTCTGTGCCAACAGTTTTTATTGAAATTGCTTGTTAGTGGAGGTGAGAGTTGCATATTTTGATTTAGATAAGAATAATTTTGACTGCAAATTCTTTGTGGAATGATGGCATGGCACAACTTTGGCCTTTGCTATAGATGATACTACCACTAGTCTTCTGTTCTTAGATATACCATTTGTACATTGAACTATCTACTTATTTATTCACTTGTTTGTGTTTCTCACTTTGTGCTATCCTGAACCTGAGATTTAGTATCTTTCAAGGTGGCTAGCCCATGATTTTAACTTGTTTGACCAGATCATAGTGATGTGGGGTCCAGGAACCTCAGAAGAGGTTAATACAGAGAAAACAGGCAGAAGTTACAGTCTGTGTCTATTTGTAGGCATCAAATTCAAAGTGTGCTTGTATGTGCAAAGTGGAATTTAAATCAATGTAAATGAATGCATACATATGCTGACAAAAGTAACATCATAACATCATAAGGCTTTGTCTCACATGAGATGGACAACAAATTGAACATTTCACCTAAAATGTCATATAGTGTGCTTGGGTGTGATATTGTTATGTTACAGAATTACATGCTTCGGGTTTTGTAATAAATATTTGGTATAGATTACCAGCTCATAAAAAGGGGGCGTTACTTCTGCTGGACCCTGTATATACATGTGTATGTGTGTATGTATATATGTATACATTATATATGTATATATATGTGTGTGTGTGTGTGTGTATGTGTATATATATATATATACACACACACATATATATTTCTTAACCTCTTGACTTTTATGTTACAATGCAGTTTTCATTAGCCACACAAAGAAGATAGAAGTGGTAAGGACTAGTACCTGGTGTAGAGGGATGTTGATCTGCTTAAGGAGAGCTTTCACTGCCATCTGGAGCTCGTAGAAGAACAATTGCACGGGGCAGTCAGAAGTATGATCCACACTTTCCATAGATTCAGAGCCAGAGAGCTTTTGGACCCATTCCCACTCCTCTCTGTATGTTGAGTCAAGTTAAAATTAGAAATATAACAAAAGTTCAGAACACAGCTCAGGACATTTTTAGTGTATATGTCCAGAACCTGGATAACCAAATTTCTGGTGGTTAAAATTCAGTGCAGTTCATGATATTTGAACGTCTAGCCACCCAAATGGAGGTTTAAGTGAGCTTTTTCTCATTTAAGCTCAGTTCACCTATCAAACCACATATACCTCGGAATGGCATGTCTAATTTGTATCGGTCAGTTTTTTGAGATTGGAGCTTTGAAATATTTTGTAAGAATTTCCTGACCGTCTTTATTTTCCTTTCCTTGAAGATCCTCTGTACGTTCTAAGACCCTACATGTTGCCACAGGGGCATCTGCTGGCTAATTCAGCAGTTGGGCAAGCACAGGACTCGGGTCCAACTCAGGCAACAAACCACATGGCCCATTTCAACCCTAGCCTGTTGTAATCATGGGGAAGGACTATTTTGGTTTCTTTCCGCTTCCAAAAGCTTGAGGAGAATCACAAACAGGAACACCAGACAATTTCAATAAAGGGACTCAGGGGACACATATCACCGCTTCAAACCAGTTATATGTGTCTTTCTGCGGCATGCTTTATAATCCTCCCTCATGAACTTTTCCAAAAGTCATGCAGAAGGGAAAGGAAAGAATGGTGGTGGGAGGGAAGCACATCTGGTTTGTCCCCCAAAGGCTGCTTTTCAAAAGGAGCTTGAAAAGATCATGGTAAATTCCTCTTGGGGAACATTGTTTCCACAGGTATTTTAGTACAAGCCTCCGAACACATTCAGTTGGCTGTTTCTCCCCCTTCTAACTCTTCAGGGAATAGCAATATGCTCTTAGGAGCAGGCTAGAAAGGAAAGGAAAGCCCTCCTCTCTGGGGATGGAAAGAGAGGAGGTGCAAACATATGTTCCCAGTCTCAGGAAAACTCTCCGAGGGCTGTCCCCAATGGGTTATACCAGCCTGGGCTCCAATCTGTGGGTCAGAAAATGAAATTGATTGTGACATGGGCTTTTCGTCAGAAAACACTCTCTTTTAACTAACTACCCTCTTAGAAAAATTTCTGTTTTCAAGATATCTGTTTCATTTCAGTTCCCACACTGGAAAAGACGATGGAAAATCTACCGTTGGTCCCAATAAGAGAAAAAAAAGAAAATCAAAATTAAATTCTACTTCAGTCTGGGCATACTGTTGGCTTCATAAATAATTGAAATCTTCGAGAACCTGTTAGGGAACTATTTCTTTTCTTCCATCACTGATATTGAACTAAATAAGAGGGTTCTGACTAGTACAAATATACATCAAACCTGAAGGAGGACATTGCTAACATAGCGTTGGTAATCACATTAGAAAATAAATTACCAGTAGAAATACCATGAAATATCTACCACTAATTAGTTTAATTTCTAAGGATGAGGGAGTTGGAACTGGCAGAGTGAAAGCAACTGGAATGCCTTATAAAAACGAAACTTGGATCCTCAGCAAGGGGAAAATGGTATAATCACTAAAAGATAGAGTCTAAGCCTTTAAGATACAACTCTAGGAAATGGATGGAAGTAATCATTGCTGAGTCAACCCACAGATGAGCTATGGAACCTCTTGGGGAGTGAGATAACTAATGTTGATTGTAGAAGTGACCACCAGATGGCAGACTTAAAGTCTAGGTGTAGTTGATCAGTGAAAGAAAATATGGCAGCTAGTAAGTTCTTTGAATAAACCATCATCATTATTATCATCTCCTTCATTGTCATCAACTAGTATTTAATTAACACTCTGAGACACTACAGTTAATAAACTTCCACTATAGGGACAAAATTTTAAATGAGCACATTAGTCTCCTTTGGTTACACAAATCCATGGGTGTAACTAGAATTTAGGGATCTGATTTGTACCCTGAAGCCTGACAAACTCTGGAGAGTTCTTTATTATTTTCTTATCTATTCATTCCTTTCCTTTTATTTTATTTTTTTTCATGTGGAGCACAACTCAGTTCATTCTAGTAGACTTTCAGAGGCCTGCTGGAGGGCTAATTGTAAAGCTGAGCCAGGTTACCAAGTTTGGGCAACTTTTCCAAAGCTAACAGTGTAATTCACCAGAATGCCAAACCATAGAGCAGTTTCCAGAAGCTCGGGCCTTGTTACTTCTTTTCTTCCCTGGGGAGTCATAAAAAGTGTAGAAAACATACAAAGTCCTCAGGCTAGAGGGTTAGGGGTGGGGAAAACGAGGGTTTAAGATTAAGGGGAAATCAGTTTTTTTATCAGAACCCATTTCCACAAATGGTATTTAAAAAAAATAATGACTTATTAGGTTGTGAAGAAAAGAGAATGGAAATAGCAGAGTTAAAAGAAACGGGCATCTACACATTAACCAGTTGGGAATTAATGGGTGCCACACGAATGCTCGTAATACACAGAGGAAAGTGAGAGGGTAGTGCCCCCTTTAAATGGGCTCATACCTGTCACCACCACCACAAGGCCCCCTTATCCTAATGTGGAAGCTCAGCTCTGTCTCTACCCCAGTACTCTGGCCCCTGAGGACATCTCACCATAGAAACTACACCGGGGAGTAAACTTCATTTTCCTTTTGACACATCAAACCCGTCACTTGAGCATTTGTTTCATCACAAGGCAAAATCCAAACTCCTTACAACTTACTTGGAAATATTATTGTTTTCACGGATCTTCACATGGCAGAGAATATTGGGCAACTTTTGGGTAACAAGAACTTTGATCTGATCCACAGAGCTACACAGTTTTAGGTAACCCAGATATAATCCAGGGGAGAGCCGCTGATGACTCCGCTTATGATAGGAGAGAATATCCTGTAGGGTGAAAAAAACAAAAGACACCTTCAGCGGCAAGCTCACAACATTTTTTTCCCCCTGGTGTCATGAGTTAAAGGAGAAGTAGCTAAGTAATTAGGTGAGAAACCTCTGATACCACCATGAAGATTCAGGACAGACTGTCTTACTTTCAAGAGAATTATCTTCCAAGTCAGGTAGTCAATCATTAATAGTTTCTGCATGCTTATTTTGCTCAGATTTCTGAGCCAGGGGAGGTGTGTGATTGGGAATGGGCTGCTGGTGGTGGAGGCAGGTACTAAAGAAAAATAGAACTTGTAATTTCCATCCTTGGAGGGCTTATTGTGTAGTTTGGCGAAAACAGAAATTTGCAAGTGTAAAAGCTGGCCAAATAGCACAGGAAAAGACATCATATAAAATAGGATCAACATTTTGTAGTAAATTGAAAAAAAATATTTAATTGATTCTTTATCTTGAAAAAATGAAACAATGTAATAGTAGATTTATTTATCTTATTAACATTTATGTTGTAAAAGTTATACTTAACCATTAATTCTGAGAATGAAGAGAGAATCAAGTATTGATTTTTTTTGCTTAATATTTTAGACTAAATTATACAATAGCTGAAATGCTAGTTCTCAGATTTGACTTTCATAATGTGATCATGATGAGGATAATTAAAAAAAAAGATTTATTGTTTGAGAGGTGAAAGAAAGAGAGAGAGAGAGAGAGAGAGAGAGAGAGGAGGGGAGGGCCCAGAGCAGTCTCCATAGTTGAAAATCATTAGTTGTGACATGGTTTCATTCCACACAGGTGGATGTGGGGCTGCGCGGGGAGGGAACCGAGCTGGGGGCCTCTTGCATGAGAGGTGAGAACCTTCACGATGGAGTCATCTCAGAGGTTATGAGCTGTATCATAATTCAGCATAGGGGTTTGCATGGGCCAGGGCCAGGACTCCATCTCTAGACCTGGTGACTGCAAGGCAAGTGCTCAACTGCTTAGCAATCCCAGCATCCCAAGAACATAATTTTTGCAAGAGTATTTAAAAGTTTCATGTATTTTTCTCCCTGCCATTAAAAAAAATTTATTTTTTTTTAAAATTTCAAGTCATTCTTGCTCATTTTATGTTCAATTGTTAACTGGTTTACCACTGCTAGATCCTCAGTTGTGACTAGCCTTGCATGTGACTTGATTAGGTATTTACACCATCTTCATCAGCATCACAAAATTCTGCATCTTTGACAAGATTTTAAAGTTTCCCTTGTGATAGATTTGTGTGGAATTTGCATTGCATTGTCACATCATAGTAATCCACAAGCAGCAGGGGCTGAATGAAGATGTTTGTGTAACAGGCAGCGCCAACCTAGTTAAGTAGAGGAATGTTTGAATGGAGTCTTTTTTTTTTATATGTGATCAGTTCTCTAGTAAACTATTTAGGTTGTGCCTTCTGCTTTTCTGTATGACTACAGGAACTCAGATAATGAACAATTGGAAATAAAGGACCTTCCCCTTACTTTGCCACATTAGTTGGTAAATCTTTTTAAACATCTGGGCAGAGTTGGTGTAAAACAGAGTTAGGAGGTAGGAGTCAGGTAACTCACTGTAGGGGAACAATTCCTATAGGTCAGAGTTTAGCCTGGTTTTTCAAAGGGAGTGAAAAGGAGGGAATCAACTACTAAATAAAGGGAAGGTGAAAAAAAAATAGAGAAAAACAAGCATACTAGTACAGAATTCTATATGGCACAGCGAAGTACTGAAACCTTCCTTGACCACTATGTTCTGAAGGAGTGATCCCTCCTCTGTACAATTAATGATCTGCAACATCTAATGTGTGCTATTGTGTATTGTCTCCTTTGTCCTATTCTTATCAAACATATTGAATTCCAGGCCCTACATGAGACATTAGGGTTTCAGATAACCTGATATAATCATTACTTTTGAAGAGGTCAAGAAAATGAGTAAACAAATGGTCACAATATACTGAGATCAGTTTTATAAAATAGAGACAATGAGACATACAGAGGAAGGAGTGAGTACTTAACATGTTTCTTCTTTTATGCTCTTTCCCTGAATTAGGCTATGAAATTAAGGATGCTGCTTGTGTTTTTTTTTTTAACTGCTTTGTGTCCTTAGTACCCAGTACTACCTCTGTATATAATAAGTACACAACATGTGGAAATTAGGACAGACATGAAAACAGAACATATGAGAATAGCAGAAGAGAGACAAAGTAAGAATGGTCACTGTGGGAGGAAGACATAACTAGCATGTACAGAAAGGCAAAGGCTAAATAACTTTGAAGATATCTGGCAAAAAAAAAAATTTAGAAAAAAATTGATATCATGATCAAGAAGGAAGGAATTCTTATTAATATATCAGAAGATTGATAAGGCTTAAGTTTTAAATGTCTTCTATCCTGTCCCTTCAGAAGAGATCAGGTAGTTGAATGAGCAAGTTCAGTCAAAGTGAAATTTTGAGAAATGAACGTGTAATCAAAGAGAGAGAAATGGTTAATGAGAGGAGGAAGACTACTTGGCTCATTTCTATTCATCTTCCTGATTCCAGTAGCTTTTGAAGTATTCAGATCAGTAGAATTTGATGATATGCGCCCTAAGGGTACTTGCTGTAAAAGCAGATGTGTCCACAAACCCACAGGCCATTATTTTTGAGTTGTGATGGAGAACTAGATATAGAAAGTCCCTAAAGACTAGAAAAGGGCAACTATGCCGATCTGTGAAGCAGGAAGGAGAGAACCCCTGGATGACCCTGGTAATTAAAGACTGCCAACTATTGATCGTTGAAAAAAATGAGAAAGAACCATCAAAGAATCAGTTTGCAGTCACTCAGGAAATCCTGGGACATAAACAGGAGTCAACATCATTTGGGGAAGGGCAGGTCATACAGACAATTAATTTCTAACAGCAAATGGACAGGATCTACAGATACGGGAGGAGCCTCCAGTGTAACCTGTTTCACTGGATAATCTGGGAGAAGTAGAATTTTTACCGTATTACTTTCATAACCAGAATATCTGGGTTAAAGATTTGTGAATGATGGAGATGGTTGGGACTAGCAGACACACTGAGTGATGGCCCCGTAGGGACTAGTCCTGAGGGCCAGTCTTTTCAGCTTATTTATTGACATTCCAGACAAAGAGATGAAGAATGTGTGTATCAAATTTGTGGGTCCCAAATTTGGTGTGGTTTTGATTTTCTGGAAAGTAACAGTAAAGCTCTGAATGACCTTATGCATTGGAAAAATAAGCCTATCATAATTAAGGTTGAAACTTAGTAAGAAAATGTGCTTGAAAAGACCCAAACCCAAGTACAAACATAGGATGGGTATGAGTATAAGAGAAAAAACATGTAGGGGTCAGAACTGACCACAAATAGAATGTAAGCTGGGAACAAACTGTGGTTATGTAAAAACCAGCACCATTCTGGGAGGAGTAATTCACTCTTTCATTCAGTTTTTATTTTTATGTTTTAAGACTATTACTGACCATCTACTATGTTTCCTGTCTTTACATAGTCATTTTGCCCTTCATTAGCCAGAATGTTTTGGAACCTAAAATGCATTGGAAGATAAAGAAGTTGCCCCAGTCACATAATCTGAGGTATACCAGAAGGCCTCCTAAGCCAAATCAAATGCCTATGAGAGTTTTCATATTGCCTGATTTAACCTCTAACCCACATTTCTATCCTCTACTTTCCACTATAGCCCTTTCCGATCTCTTATCTCCAGACAAAACAGATCTCTTCTCATTCCCCATACATACATGCTCCAATCTCTTTAGATTTTGTTGTTGTTGTTGATTCATGAATTCACTTATTCTACCAACTTTTACTGAGCACCTACTTTACATATCAGGCATTGCGCTAAGATATTAATGACATCAAGAAGAATAAGACATGATCCTTCCCTTCACGACCTCACATTCCAGTATGCGAGAGAGACATGTAAGCAAGTTCTTCTAACTCAGTGTGATAAAGGCCATGAGAAAAATGTGTAAGGTCCTTGTGGACCTGAGGGAGCGAGAGATCTACTGCTCTAGCTCCTGCCTTGTTTCTTTGACCATACTCTATTTAATTCTCTAACAACTTCCTCCCTCCTTCTCTGCCTGTCTCCCTGTCTCCCCTCTCTCCTCTTTTTCCTTTCTCTTCCTCCCTCTACCTTTCCCTCCCTCATCTCTTTCTCTCTCTCTTTTTTTCTCCACCTGGTGAACTTAACTTACCCTTCATGGCTCAGCCAAATGTCACGTCTTCTACAATGCCTTCCCCGATGGTTCCAGGTAGCGTTAGTAGCTGCTTTGTCTGTATTTCCAAAGTATGCTATTTGTGTTGGTATCAGGCTCTGGCTTAATTCTGCATCGTATTACCTTGATTTGTTTACAAGTCTGTCTCCCTCCCTTGACTGAACTCCTTGAGACCAGGGGCCTTGACGTATTCACTTGGTTTTCCTATAGCACCCAGAGGAGCTCCTGGCACCTAGTTGATACTGAAAGAATGTGGGGTCTGGAGCTGGGCCTCTGGGAGAGAATGCACTGTAGTTACTAGGAAGGGTAGTTCTAACTGTGCTCATTGATAATAAATGATCAATGAGCATGTCAGAAGAATGATATGGAGCTGCTTCCCAATCACTACAGGGCGTTTGTTTGTTGAAGGGAGGATGGGAGCTGAACTGTCCAGGAATAGCAGGTCCACAGAATGGTGGCTGGGGGTCTTGGTGGGCCGGCCCAAGATTGTATGGACTGCAAAGAATCAAAACATTCTGATTTATTTTCTAACTTTTGAAAATAAAGAGATTTTATCCCAAACTCTGGACTTTCAACTTTTCTGTACAAAGAGGAAAAAATACTTCAGCACAAGGACTGCTTTCTTCTACTATGATTAGCCGAGGCTGATTAGGGCTGTTCTTTAGATGACACAAGGGATGCCTGGATTACTGTAGCCTCTATTCTACTTCTTAAAAATGGAGATGTAATTCACATACCATAATATTTACCCTTTTAATGTGTGACATTCAGTGCCTTTTACTATATTCACTAGATTGTGTGACTACCACCACTATCTAGAACTTTTAGATCACTGTCATCACTCCAAAAGGAAACCATGCATTAATTAACTGTCCTTTCCAACCCCCACTCCACCTGTCCTGGGGACCACTCACCTACTTTCTGTCTTTATAGATTTACCTGTTCTGGACTTTTCACGTCAATGGAATCATATAATATGTGGCATTTTGTGTCTGACTTTTTTCACTTAGTATAAGGTTTTGAAGGTTTATTCCTGTTGTAGCATGAATCAGTTTCTCATTTTTTATGGCTGGGTAGTATTCCATTATATGAAAAATTAATTTTGTGTTTCATATATTAATGCATTGCATCTTCATTGGAAGTCTACAAAGTAGTTATTTTTTCAAATTTATTTTATTGTTTGAGAGAAATTGAAAGAGAGAGAGAGAGAGAGAGAAGTGGGGAAGGGCCAGAGCAGTCTCCACTGTTGTACATCTTAGTTGTGACATGTTTTCACTCCACACAGGTGGAGGTCGGGCCACGTGGGGCAAGGACCGAACTGGAGGCCTCCCACATGGGAGGTGAGACCCCTTGCAGCCACCCAGGTGGTTACCAGTTGCACCACAGTTCAGCATATGGATTTGCAAGGGTTGGGGCTGGGGCTGGGCTGGGGCCGGGATTTGATCCCTGGATCCCACAGTTGCAAGACAAGTGCTCAACTTGCTGAGCTATCCTGGCATCCCCCAGGTAGGGTATTTTGCAGAGGAGGAACAAACAATGAAGGTGAGAAATGAAGTAACTTGCCCTAGCCAGTCACGTTACTAGAAAAAGTGGAGTCAGGAGTCGTACCCACTCAGCCTAATTCTAAAGTGGTGCCTCGGAATGGGATGTGATGAAGCAGAAAGAAGCCAAGACATTCAATCAGATGGCTTGGTGGCCATCCATCTCTTGACCCTGAGAAAGGAGAGCAGTTTGTGGCTCAGAATTGTGGGAATTACCCAGCCAGCTTTGAACAACCGCCAAGACCTATCTCTACTTTGATGTTGAGTTGGTGGGGTCGACTCCTGGCATATTTAATCTGAAATCTAGGAGTGATTGGATACCAGCCCTGGTAGGTTTATCCCCCATTTCCTCTCCAGTGTAAGACCTATTTGGGAAAGTGGGGAGAGTGAAAGAGGAGGAGGAGGAGGAGGAAGGAGCGTGGGGGTGGGTGGGAATGACATCAGGCAGGAATGTGCCAGTCAGCGGGGGTACATTTTCCACTTGGACCTGTGTGGAAACCTGATCTTGCCTCTATTTTTGGTCTCCTTTTCTAACAACCTTTTGCCAGATTGGAATTTTTCTGCACCTGTAACACATTTTTAATGTAATAAGTCTAGGAGAAACCAGGTATTATATCATGCTGGGGCCTGTGCTGTGTTTCTAGGAGGGAAGGTAGCCCAGACCCCAGTTTATCCCTATAGGGGATTAGTGTATTAGTCACCCTGTAAAAGCTCAATTTATTATGATTTTTTAAATGTTTCTTTTAGCACTTGCTTATAAAAGGTGAAGAGGGAGCTACGAATGTGTCTGTTCCCTACTTCCACCTTCTTAACTCTCTCTCTCAATTTCATATGAATTCAAATTCCCTCAAATCAAATCCAGAGGCATTGACCCATTGGCTTCCCTTTGCTCCCCTGCACTTTGTTCTGGTTTGAGCTGGTACAGCTAATGGAAAGGTGAGATTATTGTGCGAGCCACCCCTCAGTGGGGAATGAAAACGGTCAGTGGGCTAGTGGCTTAGCTGTTTAGGCTGATCATGGAACGCTACTGAGCCAAGGCTTCCGCTGGGCTTGTTCATGTGGAATTGAGCCTTTTATTTTCTGTTACTTCTGATTGGCTGATTTGTTTTTTAACTATCAATTTGTATTTCTTAATTCCTTTACCCTTTTCACCCAGCTCTCCTATCCTCCCCTCTGGCGGCCATCAGTTTGTTCTCTGTATCTATGAGTCTGTTCCTGTTTTGTTTGTTTATTTTGTTCTTTGGATTCCACATATAATAAGCGAGATCATATGGTATTTGCCTTGCTCAGTTTAACTTATTTCACTTGGCATAATTCCCTCTAGGTCCATCCATGGTGTCACGAATGGTAAGGTTTCATTCTTTTTTGCAGCTGAGTAATATTCCATTGCATATATGTGCTACCTCTCTTTTATCCAGCCGTCTATTGACAGGCGCTTGGGCTGGCTGTCTTATGGGTTGCATAGGCTCCAGGTAGATGTTTCTGTCAGCTTTGCCCCTTGCCTTGAGAGTTCTATAGAACTCATCCCCACCACTGAGCTTAAAAAAGCAAGAAAAGCAGGAAAAAGACACTGCTTGCAGCCCATGCTCACATTAGAACATGTGAGGTGTGGCATGTGGTGTTATGGAGAGAGCGGGGCGCAGGGGCAGAAGTGGGGTTGTGCTCTGGTTCTGCCATCCAGGTGAAAAGTGTAGAGATCTAAGCTGCCTGAAGTTTGAATTTGGGTGGCAATTCGGTTCTCAGGTGAGTCTTTCATCTTTTATTGTATCTCCCGTCCTTCACTCATTAAAATCCTAACTCCTGCCTCAGAATATGATGTAATGTAGCACAAAGAAGCCTGCTTCCAGTCAGAAGAGCTGAGTTCAAGTTTCAGCCCTGCTGTTTTCTAGCTGTGTACCTAGAGGCAAATGCAAGCTGCGTGGGGCTGAACTAATACAATTTTGGGTTCTTTCCATAAGGCAAAGAATACAAAGTTATAAATGTAAAATTAGGGCTCCTGCTGGGGCCTTGAAAAGGGCTTGGGCAAGTGAAGAGGTGAATGAAGCTAAAACTTCATGAGCTTCACTAAATCTGCCTCTGTGTGGCCATATGTCACAATCTCCTTGATCCTCAGTTATTTCATTCCTAAAATAGATTCAATCATGCCTGTCATCTCAAGAGAGTATTGTAAGGATCAGACAAGTATAAATATGTATGAGTGTTTTTGTTCAAAGTTGATATATATGTACACACACACAGAGTCTAGAAATGTATTATTATTACAGTCCATCTAAGTCAGGGATTCCCAACCCCGTGCCCGCAGACATCATGGCGCCCGCGGCCCGATTTGTGTGCGCCCGCCATTATTTGGCTGCATCAGAAGTTTTTCATAAACACTAAGTAAAACTATCATTTATTTTTATACATTTGTTAGAATTTTAAAATACTGTTGGAGTATCTACACAGGTTTATTATATTCGTTGGTATGTTTGCGATATTGTATGTATAAGTTTTTCCCTAGCTTTCGCCTTTGTACACGTCGCGTCTTGTGTAGCCGCTGCGCTCTTTAAACTCTCCTCCACCCAACCGGGAGGCGCCAAGTTGCCGTTTTGATTGCGGTTGCTGGACTGATCGGGTCGTGACGGTTAGCTAGGATCACAGTGTTTTGATAGATTCGATTTTAAATGAACTAAAAGTGAGGTAGGTAATCTATTATTATGGTGGCAATTTGATATGATATTGTAGTTCTATAACTATTTTTATTTTTATTTTTTTAGTCCTAAAATGAATGGACCAAATAAGAGAAAACGAACCTATAATTTTAACACAGACTGGGAGGAATCATATTGTTTCATTAATTTAAAAGGTAAATGCGTTTGCCTGTTGTGTGGCAGTAGTATTGCAGTGCCGAAAAAACATAATGTTGAACATCACTTTCAGACAAGTCATACCACTTTTGATATGAATTA
>PVKE010039982.1:0-14797 GCA_004027555.1 Craseonycteris thonglongyai
CAATTATTGTAGTCCCCCCCCCCACACCCCCCAGCCCCCAGTGGTTTGTAAAGACTTTAGGGGAATTATATACTCGTTCTTTAATCCCTTCAAGAAATAAAAACTTCAGAGTGATTTTCAAAACTATTGTGCTTTTTTTGTCTTGACAGTTGTGCTGATATAACTGTTTTTAAACTAATGTTTTTTGTTCCCAAAAGAAAAACTGTACATCTGATTGCCATGTGTTATTAGAAAGGAAATCAAATGCCCTATGACTTGAGAGTAACACTCTGAAAAATATATAATCAGGGCACTGCCTGTGATTCAGAAGGATAACGTTGGCATTCACTAAGCCTTCTCCCAGACAGGCCAAAAATATGTCAAAGACTTATATGTTCATATAAGGTATTTAAATTCAAACTTTGTTTTCCAGTTATCATAGTCCTTCATTTATATCTTCAGAGATTATTTAAAAAAACCCAAAAAACGATTTCATAGATTCATGGAATTGGAGCGGGCGTTGGCGATCACGGGTCAGCCCACCAGCCAATGAGCCCATTGGATTCCCCAGCACACCCACACCTACTTGTCTGGTTGGCTTGCGGTCCTTCAAGATGTTATTGCTACATTTAGGCAACATTTGCCTTCCTCTAGATTTTTTTCTTACCTACTGAGGCAACACTATACTTTACTACTCAAATCACTTCCCCCAGACACAATCTTTCATGTATTTGAGGATAACAACTTGTCTTTCATGATTATATATTATTTGAGGCCACAAGCCACCAATTCTTTCCAAGTGCCCCATGTAACATCCTTGAGAAGAGGATTCTCAAACTCAGATGTTGACCGGGGCTGGAGATTGAATGTAAACAGAAAGAGCACGTTGGATGGGACTGAGGGGAGCCAGAGAAAGGAAACCCAAGGGGAGAGGCAGATGCTAGCTGGCGTCAAGCAGCTGTTCTGTGTGAATGTCTGCGTCAGGGAGATCTCTAAGAACCTGAGGATCAAGATTTCTATTTGAAATCTCCCAATTTTTAAATGTTGGCAACTAATTTAAAAAAAACGTTTAAACACTCTGTAAGCCAAACAAAACACATCTGTGGGCCAGATTTAGCTTATGGGATGTTGGTTTGTGGCCTTAAGTTTAGAGTCTTCTTACCATCCTGGTTGTTACATTTTGTACACATTGCTATTTAGTCAGTTATAACTTGAGGAACATTAACCATTGAAAAGAGCGACAGAATCCCTTAATTGAAAGGAAAACAGAGCAACGATAACTTCAACACAGATGAACACCAGAAAGCAACTTTACTGCATAATCAAAATTTTGATCACACATAATATAAGGTTAAATTTTAACTTCTTAACCATTGTGAACTCTAAAAGTAAAGACATGTGTTAACAGTTGATGTGATAGGTCGACAAGAAAACATATTGCTCTTGTCTAGAAGAGGTCTCCTAAAAACAGGAATAGAACACTAAAGGAATATAATATAAAACCATTACCAGGCCATATGTTTGTGATATAAAATGAGGCATTTTCTTGCCAGGATATCACATAACCATGGCAAACTGCCATTAGCCTCACTCTCCCACCATAAAAGAGAGAGAGAGAGAGAGAGAGAGAGAGAGAGAGAGAGAGAGAGAGAGAGAGAGAGAGAGAGAGAGAGAGAGAGAGAGAGAGATTCAACAGACATTCTTGGGATAAATTGGGTTGATGTTTTCTTATAAGTATTTAACTTATAAAATATATTCCTGGAGTTCACTGCCACTCACCAAAATAAATAATTATATCAGTAGACTGAGAGGATATTGTTTTGTCATTTGTAAGTCTGCCCTTTGCATGACACATTGGTTTGCTGGTTTTAGAAAGACCTATCTGGAATACATTTCTGTTCCTGCGCTTCTTGCCCTCTGCTGTGTGTTCTGATTTTCAAGCCAGGTTGCCCTTTCCCCCCGATTTCCTCAAGAATCTGTTAGGCACTTAATTGAAAGAACAAAATGAGCACTAAGCCCCAGCTGGACAGCCCCCAGTGTGAAGGTCACTCCAGCAGCACCTTATCTAATTGCTGACCTCTTCCTCATGGAAAGGGTGGTCCTGGGTGATTCTGCAAATCATTTGCTGCCATCAAAAGTTTCTTTGTCTAAAGCTGTCAGCTCATAGACAGGGAGATAAAGCAGAGTAGCTTTGTGGGATATTTTATTTGCTACAAATCCATTAATTTCAAGATGGCTCTCTTTCACAGTTCAAGCAAGCATTTTGTACAAAAAAAAAAAAATCTCTGGCAAGAGAGCTCTGAATACTTTAGGGCATATTAATAAATTAAAATTTTGGACAGATCTTCTAGATGGATATTAAGAAGATATTTGGAATAAAATATTGAAGTTATAGTGACAAAGTAATTTTAGAATTTAGAGCGTGCTGTTATTCCTGGAGTTAGACTTTGTGATTATCCAAAAAAGAAAAGAAAATGCCAAAGTAAACAGTTTCCCTTCAGCAAATAGAGATTAAGAGATTAGACATGAATAGATTTAAATTAGCTGCCTTTCTAGTCAGACAGTAACTAAAGCAATACCACATATTGTTACAATATACAGTCCATCTCTTCGTTGAAATCAAGAATTCCTAACACTGAATCTAATACTTAGAAGAAAAAGTACTCTCCTTTTTGTTGTATATTAACACTCCTAAAAAAATTTAAATCAATCAAGAAAAAGAAAATACAGCTAGACAACTTAAAAGTCTAGACAGTTTTCTCTATTTTCACTTTATCATTAATACTACAACAAACCTAGTCACTCCAAAGTGTTACCCTCTCTAAAGGTAGTTCTCAAATGCATATTATAGAATACAGTTCTTTAAAGTTTAAATTTTTATTTTTACCTATGTATTTAGATTAATCTACTATGGAATTTAGTACAGCCATTGCCTAGAAACTTTGATACTTAAAGAAATTCTATGAAATTGTATTGTGTAATGTCTGTCTCCTGAATGCCATCTTCCGATTTGCTTAATTTCTGACTCTGAAAAACCCTCTCATGTTGCTTATGAAACAGTTCTATCCTGAATGAAAGTGTTTTGAAAATTTTATAATATAGACCACCGTACCGTATAATTTACATGGGTTAGTAGCAGCTTGCCCACATGCCTCTCCATGTTTTTGATGCATATTATTCCAAAGTGTCTGTTATAGAAAAAAAACATGGCATTTGCTATTTCATGTGCTATTGCCGAGACATGACTTGTAAACACAACAGTTTTTCTAATCCAGGTGACAATGTCATTAGAAAAGACTTCCTAGTTGGTGTCTCTGTGGGTTTATACATAAAATTTACGTGTGTGTGTGTGTAAATATGCAATTAGTTGAAATTTTTTCCTCTGTGAAGGATCTTGTTAGGAAAATGAAAAGACAAGCTACAAAATGGGAGAAAATATTTGTAAAACACATATCTGACAAAGGAATTTACCTAGAATATGTAAAGAGCTCTCAAAAATCAACAGTAACATAACAAGCAATTCAATTAGAAAATGAATGAAAAACGTGAAAAGACATTTCACCAAAATAGGTATATAGATAGTATGGAAATTAAGCACATGAAAAGATATTCTAGATCACTAGCTATTAGGGAAATGAAAATTAAGTCTATAGTGAGATATCTCTCCATACTTATTAGAATAGTGAAAATAAAAAGTAATGAGAATACCAAATGTTGCTGAAAAGGCTGAGGAACTGGATATCTCATATACTGTTTATAGAAATGTAAAGTCCTACAGCCACGCTGCAACAATATTGGGCAATTTCTTTAAAAAGGAAAAATAAAAATAAACTAAACATACACTTACCATGGAACCCAGTCTTTGCTCTTCAGGACATTTTTGTCAGAGAAATAAAATAATTGTATCCACACAAACATCTGTATAAGAATGTTCACGGCTACTTTACTCATAATAGCCCAAAACTGGAAACAACCACATATCCTGTAAAAGTGGTGGTTAAACAAACTGTGGTACAGCCATAACATCAAATATTGCCCTGTAATGAAAAGGAAAGGACAGTTGATACATGCAACAACTGCAATGGATCTCAAGGGCATTATGCCCAATAAAATGAATCAATCCCAAAAGGTCCCATACTGTATGATTCTGTTTATGTAACACTTTCAAAATGACAAAATTGTAAAGATGGATGACAGATTAGTGGTTGCTAGGAGTTGTAAATGTTGGGAGAATGGATGGCAGATGTGAGAATAAGAGATAGCATGAGAGAAATCTTCATGGTGATGGTATAGCTATGTATCTTGATTTGTAATAGTGGTTACATGAATCTGCAGATGTGATAACATGACAGAATTTACACACACATGTACCAATGTCAATCTTCTGGTTTTGATATTGTACTATAGGCTCATAAAATGTACCCATTGGATGAAGGGTACCTGGGATCATTCCGTGCTTTTGCAACTTCCTATAAATCCATAATTATTTAGGTATAAAAAGTATTTTTCAGTTTTCGACATGGAGAGAAGTGGGAGTGGGTACCAGATATATGGTGATGCAAGGAGAGCTGATTCTGGGTGGTGAGCGCATAATGCAACACATAGGTGATGTAATGTAAATTTTTACCTCTGGAAACTATCTAATTATTACCAATCAATGTCACCCCAATAAATTTAACAATAAAAAAAAGGAATAAAATTATTTTTAAAAGCCTCCAACAGGCGTGTAGAATTCATAGACTATGTATTAATTATTCTTAGCAAGCTGAAAAATATTGTTGTTTTAATGCATTTATCCCTTGGATGTATGCTAAAAGCCTGGGCTTTTGGTGTCAAATAGACTTAAATCCCTGCTCTTTCCTTTAGTAGCTTTAGGTTGTAGAAAATTGCTTATTGTATCCAAGTCTCAGTTTCCTTTCCTATTCAAATGTAATCATGGAAATAATACCTACCTGTAGCATTTTGGCAAGGATTACAATGAGATAATATATATATATATATATATATTTGTATTGCTGTTACATATTTGACATCTAAATATACTGTAATAATTGATTTTTTTTTTCAAATTGTCATGGAGTTTAGTACTAATTCTTTATTTTACCGCAGTATTTAAATTGATACATATTTATGACTTTCCAACTGGATGGGAAACTTAATGAGCTCAAGAACTAAGTCAGTTTAGCTACCATTAACACCTAGTAAATTACTATGTAAAGTTAAGTCAATACATATTTATCAGATGCATAACCTGCATTGTACAATCCAATGGTCACTTGTAAGTGTCCCCTGGAACTTACTTCTCAGAAGCATTTGACACAGTGATCATTTCCCTATTTTAAATCCTGCTATGGACTGAATTGTGCCCCCATCCCCGAATTCATATGTTGAAGCCCTAATCCCAGTGTGATGGTATTTGGAAATGGAGACTTTGTAAGGTAGTTATGTTTAGACAAGGTCACGAGGGTAGGGCCCTTATGATGGGATTAGTGTCTATATAAGAAGAGACACCAGAGAGGTCTGTTTCCAATTCTTTCTATCATGTGAGGACACTGTGAGAAGGCAGCTGTCTAAATGCTGGAAAGAAAGCTTTCACCAGAAACCAACTATGCTGACATCTTGATCTTGGACTTCCCCATTCTCCATAACTATGAAAAATGTATTTCTGTTGTTTAAGCCACCTAATCTGTGGTATTTTGTTATGGCAGCCCATGCACACTAATACACGCCCCTTGCCCCATTATTATGACATCCTTTTCCTGTGATTTCTCATTTATCGCATTAGCTAATTCTACTCATTCTCCTTTGTTTTTACAACAACCTTTAAATATTAGGACTCCTCTATGCTCTCTATTAAGCTTTTTTTTTTTTCCTCCTGTTTTAATTTATGCTTCTTTCTTAAATCTGGTCATTTGCCAAAGTTCCAGTTATTATCACTATGCTAGTAATATCCATATTCATATCTTCAGTTCACACTTTGCTTCTGAACTCCAGACTCATGTATCCAAATTTCTCCTGGGATGTTTGCAGTCATCAATATGTCTAAAATTGAGCATGCATCAGTCTTCTGGCAGGAAACAGAAGAAATTTTAATAAAGGCTCTATTTGCAAAATTGTGGACAAGATTTAGAAAAAGCAACAAGTGTTGATGCATTACTATAGGCTTAGTAACAGCAGGAAGCTATTAACACTCTAGGATCTGTCGGGCAAAGGAAGGAAGTGGTTAGAAAAGGTTATAAGAATTTGGGGGAGGAGAGAGAGAGAGGGAGAAACAGACAGACAGACAGAGAGACAGAGACAGAAACAGAGACAGAGACCAGAATGATTATCCCATTAGCTTTGCAGTATAACTTGGTTGGGAGGAACTATACTATCATATTCACAGGACTTTGTCTACACACAAAGCGGGTATTATACAGGCTGCACACAGCAGGGGCAAGAAAATCTTGGGGATCATTTAATAATTCTGTCTCAAAATAGGCTAATAACTAACTATACATTCTTCTGATGTCAGCTTACAAATAACATTTTTTTTTTCAGAGAAAATTCTCACTATGCCACTATCTTAGGCTTATTAGGTTTTAGATTGTCAAATCATCCTCACACAAATCAGAGTTCTTACTCTGAGATTTACTAATAGTTTCTAGAATGCAAGCAATAAAAAGTCACAGACAAATCAGAGGGAGGTCAGAGAATTCTTGTGCTCCTCCCACATCCTTCTTTTTAACTGAGGATATTAAATGAGTACTAAATGTGTGATTTACATTTACATTATGAAACATATTCATTTTGTACCCTTAGAGAGGTGTACATTCACTGGGAAACCATCCCTCATAGATCTATAGATTGTAGACTTGTTTATCATAAATGATCCTAAATCCAACACATCCTTCCAAGATGCCCTAGATAAGAACTCTTATACTACTAGTAAGTACTTCTGGTCTATTTGTCTGGAGGAGTAGTTATCATGTTTAAAGGAGATTAGAAGATTATAAGGGCCACCTGCCTTTTTTCCCTTCCTCAGAATTACCTTCAACCTCACCCTAGTAATTGGAGAAGAAATAGATCATAGGCCGTATATTAGGTCTTAGAGCTGTTGTAACAAATTACCATAACTAGGAAGGATTGAGTAATAGAAATTTATTCTCTCAAAGTTTTGGAGGTTAAAAGTCCAAAATCAAAGTAACAGCAAAGTTACAATCTCTCTTGAGGATTTAGGTACGGTAGATGTCCGTTCTCTGTCTCTTTAAATTCCTAATAACCTAAAAGCATTTCTTGACTTGTGGCCACATCACTTCAATCTTTGCCTCCTTGGCCACATGCTACCTCATCCTCTTGTCTGTGTCTCCTATTTCGTCTGCTTCAAATCTCCTTTTACATTTCTCTTGTAAGGACACCTATTGGATTTAAGGCTCACTCAGTGATCCAAAATCATCTCTTTATCTCAAGATTCTTATTACATTTGAAAATATCTTTTTCCTAAATAAGGTAACCTTCGCAGGTTCTGGGAATTGGGACATGGGCATATCTTTTGGGGCCATGATCCAACTTATTGCAAGTCAACTGCTTGAATGCCTTTTTTTAGTGGGACCTTCCATTACATGCTTCACAGCACCCTGCTTTTTTGTACGATCACGATTCTGCTTCCTTGTTCAATATCTGTCTTAATCCACTAGAGTACAATGTCTGCATGGGTAGGAGCCCTGTCTATCTTCTGCACAACTGTATCCCCAATACCCAACAAGATAATTTGCATATATTAGACACACAGTAAACCAATTTCCTCCCCAAACCAACTGAATCATAGCTTTCTCTCTCACTTTACTGGGTAGAAATAGCCTGAGTTAGCAGTCCCCAACCTTTTTGGCACCAGGGACCAGATTTGTGGAAGACAATATTTGCACGAACCTTGGGCAAAAGTGTATAGTGTCAGGATGTGTCAAGCACCAGATACAGCTTAACTGTCACTTACCACTCACTTATATGGTTTTGATATGCATCAGCAAGCAATTGATTTATTGTGGTCTCTATTCAGTCAAACATCTCTGCTAATGTTAATCTGTATTTGCAGTTGCTCCCCCAGAGCTAGCATCACTACTTCAGCCCCACCTCATATCATCAGGCATTAGATTCTCACAAGCATTGTACAACCTTATTCCCTTGGATGTGTAGTTCGCAATAAGGTTCAATGCTCCTATAAGAATCAATTCCACTGATGATCTGACAGGAGGTGGAGCTTGTGCGGTAATTAGAGTGATGGGGCATGGCTGTAAATACAGATGAAGCTTCACTCCCTTACACTTTGCTCACCTCCTGCTGTGTGGCCTAGTTCCTAACAGGCCATGGATTGGTATTGGTCTGTAGCCCAGGGGTTGGGGACAACTGGGTTAAGACATTGATAATGAAAGCTCTTTCCACTAATTGTGATCTTGTCATCTCTCAACCTGTCTCATTAAAATTGTTCATACTCTGAATCTAAATGAAGTTATTTCTTTTCTAATGCACTGCTTTTACTTCAGACCAATCTCATTGTGTAAGAGGAGCTTTGATATAGAGATGGTACAACTCAACTTCTTTTCTATAGTTCATGGCATGTAAATGTGGCACAATACACAGTATCTACTAGCTTGGTCTCACTAGGCTGGTAGGATTAAATAAGAATATTTAATCCTTTCAAGTATGAGCTCTGTTTTCCTATGTGCTATGCCATATATGCTGTGGAATGCATAAGTGGTACTCAATGAATAACAAATGACAACCACAATGATGATTGTAATGCACACTGTAATATTGTTACTAGAATATAATTACATGAACAGACAATTTACAGAAGAGAAGGGACCTCAGTACCCTGTGTTGTCAATCTGGCCTCTTTCCTAATCAAGGATAATAATAAAAGTATCCCCACCCCCCACCTGCAGTCAGCTTGTCAACATAGCAATATTTATAGAATGCTGTATATAACAATGGCATCTTCACGCAGATGGATTAAGATCGAGGAGCAGTTGCAGATGGCTGTTCATTAACTGAAAGAAGAAAATGAATCTGAACAAAGGCACTTATGGAACCCTTAATTTATTAGTGCTGTAATAAGGAAGAGGAGCTTTCTGGAATGGTGACTGAGTAAGACTGGTTACAAAGGTAATTGTGAAAACCAGACACAGACTTAGTACAACATACAGGGGACACTTCATTACCTGTAAGTTATGTAGAATTACAAGGTCAACAGATATCAGATTCAACATCTAATAATTCATATTTATTAATTACACTCAACAAAGCACTTTCCATCAATCTACAAACTGAAGGTAGATTAACATTCCATCACAGAACCATTGAGAGACAGGTTATAATTTTCTTTACTTCTCTATGGTATTTAACACAGCACATGCACACAGATGTGCACACACAGACTCACACAGACACATACAGATACACACACACAGATACACACACACACACAGACACAGACACACACACACACACACACACACACACACACACATGCCCTTTCTTCCAACTACTTTCTGACTGTGGTCCCGAGAATAAGTTTTTAACATTCCATGATTAGATGAGGTAAGGTTAGTTAAATGCCCAACAAAATGTCAGACATGAAGAAAGTACTCCCCAGCTGTCTTTTTTCTTCCATGTCACAGATGCCACATGACCAAAAGAACTTTTGTCTACATAAAAGAAATGATTTCTACTCCAAAAAAGTACCTAAGTATCTATTTCAAAAACCTGACATTATCCAGGACCCATGACAGAGATTTCCAAAGTGGAAGATGCTCCATCAAAACAAAACAAAACAAAAATATTTATTAACAAGAAAATGATGGGCACACTGTGGTGTTTCTGTAACAATGCAATAAAAGGAACTCAACACTTTAAGGAACAGACTACTGATATAATATTCAGCAACATGGATGAATCTCAACATCATTATGCCCAGTGAAGGAAGACAGACCCTAAGAGTACGTTCTGAATGACTCCATATATGAAATTCTAAAAAAGATAAGTCTAATCCACAATGATTGAAAATAGATCAGCAGTTGTCTGAGGCCAGGGGTAGGGAAATTCTTTGGGAAGAGAGTAATGGAATGCTTCTCTATATTGAACATGGTAGTGGCTCCATTTGTCAAAACTCATTGAACCATTCATTTAAATTGAGTTTATTTAGTGCATGTAAATTATAAATCAATAAATTGGTTTTAAGAATACTTTTGCTCAAACATGTTTGAGAAATATAACATCCTATATTCTCCTCTCAGAAATTCATAATTAACCAGTTAAAGACAATTGAATAATTAAAAGCTCTGAGAAATCCTATGGTGTAGAACACTGTTTGTTTCTACATTCCCTGAATTCATGTTACTTCCAACCACCCCACCACCCATTTGAAAATTAAATCCTATTAATGCCTTTGGCTTATTAATGTATTAGCTGTGATCATGCGTGAGTCATTTAGATTCTTCATACTGCAATTTTCTCCCTGGAAAAACAAAATATTAGTCCCTAACTCATAGGTGTAATGAAGATGAAATGAGCTAAGATTTGCAAAACACTTTAAACAGTCTCTGAGACAATGTGTTATTTACCCTAGGAACACAGTTTGGAAAATTGAGAACCTTTCTTCAACCATTTAAGCAGAGAAAGTCAGGATGAATATTATAGTTTTATACAATCTTGAAAAAGGAGGGGGAAAGTGAGTGACAGTTCCTAATGAAGAAGCTGCTCAAATGATCTATTTGTAGAGCAATGTACAGTAATGATCTAGATAGGGAATCAAACTTGAATTGATGCCCATCTCTGAAGTTTACTGACTCTGTTACGTGAGAAGCCATGTGATATTACTAGACCTCAGCTTCCTTTCATTAAAAATAAGGGGTTTGATAGAGACAGAAAGCAGATTAGTGATTGTCAGGGGCTGGGAAGAGTGGGGAATGAGAATTGACTATTCAACTGTTACAGGAAATTTTTTTTTTTTTTTTGGAAGGAGGGGAGTGGTGATGAAAGTAATATAGGCTGAGACAGTGTTGTTTGTTGTAAAGCATTATGAATGTACTAAAAGTTACTGAAATGTACACTTTAAAATTGTTACAGTGATAAATTTTTTTTTAATATTTATTTATCTATTTATTTATTTTTGACAGAGAGAGAGAAAGAGAGAGAGAGAGAGAGATACAGAGAGAGAACTGAACTGGGGGAACTCCCCAGTTCAGCATATGGTTCCGCACGGGCCAGGGCCGGGATTCGATCCTTGGTCCCTGGCGTTGCAAAGTGAGCGCTTAACCCACTGAGCCATCCCAGCTTCCCCAACAGTGATAAATTTTATCTCAATAAAAATACAAAGTGGTTGTACTGGAGGATATTCTAGATCCCCCATAGTTTGTTCACTCATTCATTTATTCAGTGATTTCCATTAACCCTACACTATATAACAGGCTATGTGTTCTACTGTGAGGATACAATAATGAATAAAAATAACATGGTTTCTAACCTCACAAAACTTTATCTTTGGAGCATTCCTTCCTAATGGTAACTCTAGATTAGGGTATTATGTGTTGTTCCTTTAAGTGAAGGAATAGTTTGAGAGGTTGGAAAACATGCTAAGGGTTTGATGCTATGGTATACATTATTATTTGATATTCTATACAAAAAGAAGGAAGTGAAGGGACCACCATTTATTCAGTCCCAAGCAGCAGCTGCTGTGGCCTTCCCTGTGCTTATCCCATTTAATCCTCACCAGATTCATATAAAATAGGTGTTAGGTGTGATCATGCACATTGTGCAGATAATGCCAGATAAACTAAGCCTTAGGGAAGTTAAGAAAATTTTACTTAGTTTACAGAATTTATAAGTAGTACAGCAGAGTTAAATACATGAATTTCATACAATATATTTGCTCCTACAGTGTAACCCTTATAAATCTAGCATTATTTACATAAAATGGAGAGTACATGTGACATTAAGATTTATGTTTGCTGTGAAGTTTGGCCTCACCGTGACAGATGCCAGCAAACAGAGTTAATAACAAGGTGAAGAAAACTAATTAGAGGTCAAAGTGCTGGTGATGCCTAGAGAAATATATTTTGTAGTATTTACATATTCAAGATAGTTGTTAATACTTCAAACCATTACTTAGGATATATATATATATATATATATATATATATGCATGTAATTGTTATAAAATTCCTTGTGCTACTCCTGACAGACTCCATTAAAATAAAATTTTGTGGTTATAGTTTTTAACCAGATACTATGCATACTATAAAAAAATGACCTTGACAGGCATGCTCCCACAGTCATTTAGTTTGCATGCACGTATCAAATAACTACTAAAATGTAACTGGCAAAGAAATAAAGACAAATTGGATAGATATGAGGAAAAACAAACATGAATTTTTTTTTTTTTTGGTAGTAATTTACTGATATAAAGCTATGGCTCTATTTAAGTTATATTATCAACTGAGATGTTTGGTGGGTGAAATATTTGCTTTAATTGGTATCTCAGTTGACATAAAAATGTAATTAACTTTTCATAATTCAATAATCTGTTTATTAGCTGAAGAGGAAATTTTCTAAGCAAATCATGACTCCTGCTATTTTTCCAGTTCTTATATTTCCTTTTTCTTTTTAATTTCTTGGCTACACCTGCCATTATCATATAAAAGAAAAGTGGTAATACAAAGCACATCATTTTTTGTCTTTAAAGGAGATGCTTCTTTTGCTTCTGTAGCAAGTAAAAGTTTATTGAGAGAGACTCATTGTGAAGTTAAGGAACTGTCCTGGGGATGCAAGGACAGCTCAGTGGTTGAGCGCTTGCCTCACAATTGCCAGGTCTGGGGTTTGATTTCTAACCCTGGCCCATGCAAACCTGTGTGCTGAACTGTGGTACAACTGGTAACTGCTAGAGGGCTCTGTGGTGAAGGTTCTAGCCTTCTATGTGCGAGACCCCTGGTCAGCTGCTGCCCCATGTGGCCCACATCCACCTGTGTGGAATGAAACCCTATCACAAGTGATGATGTACAACTACGGAGACTGCTCTGAGCCCTCCCCTCTTCTCTTTCTCTCACACACACCTTTTCTCAAACAATTAAATAAATCTTAAAAAAATATTTTTTTAAGTGTCTTTCTGGTCTTACTTTGCTAAGAAATTTTCCTGAATGAGTGTTAACTTTCATCTAATGTCTTTTTCTACAGCTATTGATATCAACATACTGATTTTTTTCTTTTATTCTGTTAAAAATTGTGTATTACATTAATATATTTTGGAGATCAAACCATCCTCCCATTCTTGAAATAACACTGGCCCTCACCTATCTCTTCAGTCTTAATTCTTGCTGGTTTCCTTAAGGATCTACGGACTGGTCCTATTTGGACTTCTTTCAGTTCTTTGGTTAAACTTACTTTCACAGATAATGCGTGATGTTTCATACCCCTCGTATGGTGTTTGGGTTTCTCTTCTTTTACCACGCCAATTTTATTAAATTATTGTCAACATACTTTAACTTAAACAATGCTTTTGGTGGGAAAACACATCTTGGTACATTGTACTCCCAAACTCTCTACCATAGCACCCACTACTTGTTCTTTGATAGAACTTATATTAAGTTGAAATTAGCTGTTAAATTTTCTTTCCTTCTAAATATGTTGCATACTCCATGGGAGAAAATACTAGGTAATTTTTCAGTAAAATTTCTATACCCCACAGAAATCCTGGAATAATGTAAGAAATCAATAACTGCTGAGACAAAGAAAGAAAGTGAATGAGGGCAAACAGAGAGAGAGTAAGGGGAGTGGGGGGAAGAGAGAATGTCTTTAATTTACATATCTGCGATGATTCAAAATGTGAAGAGGCCTGTATTTCTTTTAATTAGCATCAGAATTTTCTGTTTTTATTCAAATTATACTATATATGTATAAAAAATCAGGAAAAGTATTTCTATCTCTTGAGCCTACGGGACATCATGAAGAAGTATCATTGAAGGAGAATGGAGAAAAGGTGCTTTCATGAAAAATGTCCTTTTACTAATAAAAACAAAATTACAGCTTTTCTTTTCAATGTTAATCCACATGAAGAATTACAGGGCATTTATTCATGTTTAGGATCTTGAAACTATCATTTTGTCATATAATCCTAGCAGTGGTGGCATACAGACCCTGCAGCTTGGGTAACTGATGTTAAAAGGCCAGCATCTCTGCGATGGTCACAGAAGATCCTGAGCAACAACAGTACAAGAGGACAAAGTAATAGACAATAAAGGAACAGGATAATTACTTCTAGGACATTCTTAATTGACAATAAAATCAAGGGGGTTAAAAGTAAGCAAAAAGTGTAAGAGAGAAGGGCCTACTTCTTGACTATTTCTAGATTAATAGAGTTATATTTTAGTACCAATAACATATTCATTTATATTTCCTTTTCCTTTTCACTCTATTCTCACCCCTCACCCCTTGGTTTATACTCTCATTAGTTCATGCCTGTATCCTTGCCTTCAGTCTCTTTCTGTTACCATCTATTTTTTAGTAGTAATACCCCTAATCATGTCCTCTTCTTCCTCATTTCATCCAGGTACATCTATTTGACTCCGCTGTAATTCCCAACAGATTTGTGGGTTGGTCCATGATGTAACAAAAAGCACGTCAAATATTTTGAGTTCAGGGGAAGCTGGGATGGCTCAGCGGGTTAAATGTTCGCTTTGCAGCCCCGGAGACCAGGGATCAAATCCCGGCTCCGGCCCGTGCGGACCCATATGCTGAACTGGGAGCTCCCCCAGTTCAGTTCTCTCTCTGTCTCTGTATCTCTCTCTCT
>PVKE010039983.1:0-14785 GCA_004027555.1 Craseonycteris thonglongyai
ATGTGCTCACCACCCAGAGTCAGCTCTCCTTCCATCACCATATATTTCATGCCCCCTCCTGATTTATCTTAAGATTAGTGCCTGATTTATTATCCACAAGACAAGAAATAAGTGTTGGAGAGGATGTAGAGAAAAAGGAAACTTCATATACTTCTGATGGGCATGTAAATTGATACAGCCACTGTGGAAAATGGTATGGAGGCTCCTCAAAAAGTTAAGAATAGAGCTGCTATATGACCCAGCAATCCCACTTCTGGGTATCTACCTGCAAATTTTGAAGATATTTATTCATAAAGATATATGTGCCCCTATGTTCACTGCAGCATTGTTCACAGTGGCCAAGACATGGAAACAATTTACGTGTCCTTCAATGGATGATTGGATAAAGAAAATGTGGTACATTTACACAATGAAATACTACTCAGCTATAAGAAAAGGTGAAATATTACCATTTACAACAACATGGATGGATCTTGAAAGTATCATGTTAAGTGAAATAAATCAGATGGAAAAAGAAGAATCCTATGATTTCACTCATATGTGGGATATAAAATAAAGCAATAAATGAATGAATAAAACAAACAAACAAAATAAGAACTCATTGACACAGACGACAACAGTATGGTGGTTACCAGAGGGGAAGGGATTTGGGGCTAAGTTGAGGAGGGTAGAGGATCAAACATATGGTCAAATATATGGTGACAGGAGGAGACTAAAGTTTGGGTAATGAGCAGAGAATGCAATATACAGATGATGTATTATAATGTTGTATACTTGACACATATAATCTTATTAGCCAATGTCACCCCAATAAATTTAATTTAAAAGAGAAAATACAAAACAAGATTAGTGGCTGACTTCTAGAGTCTAGGCACATTCATTTATCCATTTGACAACTATTTATTGATAAACTACTATGTTCCACTGTCCTGGGTCCTGAGAACACAACAAACAGTGAGCAAGGTACACACAAAAAAGTTCTTTGCCTCTTGGGAATTATATTCTAGCAGGGGAAAAAATGACATGGAATCAGTAAATAAATAATTAAATAATATGACAGCAGATAATAGTGGTACAAAGAAAATAGAAGTGACAAGGGAATAGACATTTATAGTAGTAAATGGGGAATACTGTTTTCAAATGAGGGTTAGAGAAGGCCCAAATGAAACAATAGAAGAAGTTATGTGAATATCTGGTGAAATAGTACAAAGGCTGGGAAGCAGGCAAATGCTTGATGTAGGTGAGGAATAGCAAGGAGGCTGGTATGTTTGCAGACCTGTAAGACAAATAGGAGTAAAGGTCATAGAGGGCCCCAGAGGTGACAGCAAGGATCTGGGGATTTATTCTTAGTGTGGTAGACCTTATTAGAGGGTTTCGAGCTGTGCGTTTACAAGACTGACTGCCTTTACTGGCTATTCTGTAGGGTCAAGGGTGGATGCTGGAAGTCTGGTTTAGAGGCTACCCAGTAATTCAAGAGAAAAATGTGGGTAGCTACGTTTATCTGAGGGTATTATAAATGAACTCACTTTGCATCATAAGCAGGACTAATATAAAATGAACTTGTCCTGGATACAGTTTAGAATTTTTTTTTTTTCATTTACAAGAAATTTTTCTCAGATCCTATGAATTTTTTGTTGTTGTTCAGTTTTTTTAATTGTTAAATTATTGGGGTGACATTGATTGGTAACAATTAGATAGTTTCCGGCATTTTGAGGGGTTAGAAACTAAATGAAAACATAGTCTACCTACTTCAGCATTTTCTATAGAATAAATGCCCAAGAATGTAAAACATTTTTTAAAAATAAACAGCTTTATAAACCACTGCATTATGAAAAATTGGTCAAATCAATTTAGAGGGTCATGATCATCATTTTAAAATAAAATGGAATAGATGGAGAATTACAAATATCAGAATATACTGCACAAAAGAAAAACGCATAATACTTTGTGAGATTCAGTTTCAGTTATATATAGCTATATTCATACTGGGTTGAAATATAAAATGTACTACTCACTATGAATAGTGGGCAGAAAAGTTTGAAAAACACTACTAAAAGCTTTCATTTATACATAGGTAGGTTATAAATTGTCCCTTTACTCTCTCCCTTCCTTGCTGTACCTAACCACCCCCCCCCCCCGCAAATGAGAAAATGAGAATATTATTAAAAAGCCCCAAAGGTTTCTTCATAGGTTAAATAAAACAAATTGACTTGTGTTGCACTATCTTCCCCAAAGCTGGGAAAACTGACTCACCTCTAAACTGTTAGACTTTTCAATGAAAAAAAAAAATTCTAAGCAGAACAAGAAATTATAAAATGAAACTCTAGATGTTTAAAAGCTAAAAATGGAAAGAAACCCCCTGAAGGTAATAAGGGAAACTACCAGAACTCTACAGCAAGCATAATTAATACCTAATGGCACATTATTAGAAGCATTCCCACCCGAATCACTGCCCTAGAGGGAAGCCTAGCCACTAAGACAGGCAAATAAAATGAGGAAAAATATTGGGGATGGGATCCCTAAATTATTGCCATCTGTAGTTTAATTTTCTACCTTGAAAATCCAAGATCAACTAAAAAATTATGAAGGCAAATAGAGGTTCAGTAACATGACCTTTCTATACAATAGTATAGTAATTGTAAAATGAAAAGGGGGGGGAACTATATGATTTCTAAAAGCAATAAAAATTACACATGCAAAACAATAAGATTTCACCTCATAAGAATGTGTCACACCTAAAATGTATTGGCATAAGGATAGACATACTGATCAATGGAACAGAACTGAGTTCAAAAATAAACCCACACATCTACAGTCGATTAATTTTTGACAAAGGGAACAAGGGGTTACAATGGGGAGAAAGTACAGTCTTTTCAACAAATAGTGTTGAAATTGGCTATTTCTATGGAAAAACAGTGAACTTTGACCCATACAGAAATTAACTTGAAGTCATGAACCTACATATAAGTGATAAAACTAGAAAATGTCTAGAAGAAAGCACAGGAGAAAAATCTTGGTGAACATGAGGCAGACAAAGATTTATCAGACAGGTTACTAAAAATGCTATCTATAGAAGAAAAATAGCCTGATAAATTAGACTTTATCAAAATTGAAAATTTCTGCTCTTCAAAAACAATAATGAACCCCCACTTTTATGATGTATAACTCAAATAAAATAGTCAGAATAGAATGGTGGTTGCCAGAGCCTGGAGATGGGGGGAAATGGGAAGTTGCTGTTCAACAGGTATAAAGTTTCAGGTGTGCAAAGTGAGTGAGTTCTGGATATCTGCTGTACAGCATTGTCCTATAGCTAATACTATATTACGCACTTAAAAATCTGTTAAGAGGGCAAATCTCATGTTAAGTAAAATCTAACCACGTTTTCAAAAAATAAAGAAAAGGAAAAGACATGCAACAGACTTAAAGAAAATAATTGTAATACATATACAGTAGACTCTCTGTTAACCAGAACTCAAGCAACTGGCACTCTCAAATTTTTTTTGCCTGTTGCTTGAGATTTTGCCAGTTACTTGAGAGTGCCAGTGGCTTAAGTGCCGGTTAACGGAGTCTGCTTACATTTATTCGGCATCTATCAATCCCCATGAGTACCAGTTAAATGAGAGTCTACTGTACCTGACAGAAAACTTGTAACCAGGCATATGATATATGAAGAACTCTTATGATTCAATAATCAGACAAACAATACAATAAAAAACAGACATTTCATAAAAGATATACTAAATGACCAAAAAGCACATGAAAAGATGTTCAACATCATTAGTCATCAGGGAAGTACAGACTATAAAACCACAAAGAGATGCCACCACAAACCCACTGGAATGGCTAAAATACAATAAAGGGACCATACCAAGTGCTGACGACGAGGAAGCCAAGCAACTGGACCTCTCACATGTTGCTGGTGGGAGTGCTCAGTGGTGCCACCACTTGGGAGTTCTGCAGTTCTGATAAAGTGAAATTTACCACACAATACAGCCATCCTACTTCTAGGTTTTGACCCAAGTGAAATGAAAATTACATTCACATCAGACAATACATAATTAAAAAGAAAGAAAATTATGTTCACACAAAAAGCAGCATGGGAATACTTATATTGGCCATATTCATAATCACATAAAGTTGGAGAATGGATAAACTCTGGAATATTATTCCATCATGAAAAGGAACAGATTATTGATTTCTCCAACAACAGGGGTGAATCTCAGATGCATTACGCTTGGTGAAAGAAGCTATTTCACATGTTAATCCATTCACAGGACATTCTGGAAAAGACAAATGTATAGGGGCAGAAGACAAATCAGGGGGTTAGAGTGCTGGGAGGGCTAGACTACAAGGGGTCAATAAGGAATTTTTTGGAGCGATTGAATTCTTCTCTGTCTTCTAAAAAAGGGTGAATGATATTAAAGATAATTGTACCTCAATTTTATATAGCATCGAATCAACTCAAGAATTAAGCAGATTTATAAAATGGAACAGTGTTTATAGAATATTTGATTGAAGGAATTTATTTTGTGATAAGTTCCCCCAAATGTTTAGCTAATTTCTAAACTTCCAGTAGCCCGCCAGCTCATACCGTGCCCCCCATGTAAGTTCCATGTGAATTAAAGACCCACACATTTTAAAAGAAAAATCTTTTTTTTTTTATCTGTCTTGAGGTAGGGAAGGCCTTTCTCGGTGAGACATAAAAACCAGCCCCCAGGTTTCTACTAAAGGCAGAATCTCTCCTTTCTATTTTTGGACTTATTAACCAGAAACACATTCTCCCTTGCCCTCCTTTTTAAATTTGATAGTGCTCTTCCTAGTTTGTAGCGTGTATTCGAAAGTGACTTGGCAGGGAAGCCGGGATGGCTCAGTGGGTTGAGTGCTCGCTTTGCAGCCCTTGGGACTGAGGATCGAATCCTGGCCCCGGCCCATATGGACCCATGTGCTGAACTGAGGTGTGCTTCCCATGCGGGAGGCCCCCAGTTGGTTCTCGCCCCTTGGATTTGCCCCTGGCTCAAGAGGGCACGCCTCCCGTGCAGGAGGCCCCTCAGCCCAGTTCCCACCCTGTGAGGCCCCTGCCCACCTGTGTGGAACGAAACCACGTTAAAAACTGATGTTGTACAACTATGGAGACTGCTCTGGGCTCTCCCCCTTCTCTCTCTCTCTGTCTCTCTGTCTCTGTCAAAAAAAAAACCAAAAACCCTAATAAAATATTTAAAAAGAAAAGAAAGTGACTTGGCACCCTCAGGCAGCAAAATGGAAAAAAGTTTCCTGTGAGCAGTGAAAGTACCAGGAACCTACATAGTGATGCCCCCAATCTGAGTGCCAAACCAGACTCAGCTACATCACAGCCACACCACAGCCCCCAGAATGACCACATGAGCCATGGAAAAGCAGCTTCTCCCCTAGCTCTCCCTAACACCTGAGCAAACTCACTTCGCCGTTTCTGGAAGGCTGTTCATGGTACCAAAATCATAGCTGCTGTCCTTTCCCTGCCTAACCTGCCAATGAAATTCCATTTCTCAGACCTGTGCCCCCTCTGCTGAACAAAATCATATCCATAGTTAAAGTTCAATTTCTTTTTCTTTTTTTTTTTTTTATTGTTAAATTTAATGGGGTGACATTGGTTGGAAACAATTAGATAGTTTCCCGATGTACAAGTCCACATCACATCACCCATGCATCACATTATCAATTTCTTTTTCTTTTCTGTGTTCCCAACAAATTTATTTTCCTAGAAAAGCCCACACACCTGGAATCTGTGGGTTTGGGGCAAGAATTATTAATGGAGAAAACACTGGTGCGGCCCTGCCTGTCTTTAGCGAACTCCGGTCTCTCCCCCTTTTGCTGAAAGTCACCTTGCAGGGATGTGGGAATGACAAAAGCACAGGAAATCCGATCGGGGCTGGTATCCCGCTGAGGCCTCGTAAAACAATACCCCTGCAACAGCTACAAAATTTGGGCACTTTTTGTTTTCCAGCTTTGCATTTGAGCTGTAAAAGCAGCCAAATCAAGCCATCTCCAGCTCATTTTAAATCTTACCTAAGCAAAACTTTGAGACACTGAAAACGACTCCCCAAATCCTTTGGAAATAACACATGGCTTTTGTCACTTAGTTTACAAATTATTATGACATCAAACTTAACTGTGTTGTTTATTATTAATTAAGCTTTTAGTACTGTTTATTATTAATATGAACAAAGCAATAAATTTTGGCATACCATGTATAATTGAGGTTATACTCATAGGCTTACCTCTTAAAATAGTGGAGAAAGATGGGAGGAACTTCAGTATCTAGATAGTCTCTGCCTAATAAACCTTCACTCCATCACCCACAAGCTCTGAACCTTGTTAGAAGACATGGATCCCTTTTCTGAGTGTAGTGACTATTAGACAGGGTTAGCTATATAATCTGTGGGGCCTAGTGCAAAGTGAAAATTTGAGGCCCTGGTTTCAAACATTAAGAATTTCAACAGCAACAGCGGGGCATTATACCAAATACAGTTTGCTTGCCCATGAAGCCAGTTCTGCCATCAGATAATGTACCAGGGCTGTCTGGAAAGTATCCAGTCATATAATATGAGAAATAAAGGCATTTATGGCTGGATTTTTTTTTCAGGACAGCCCTTGTATTTGGCTAGTAACTGGTAAGAAAAGTGAAGCATTTCACTACTAGATGAGTAGCAATCGTTTCAATGTGTGTGACTGGGGGGGGAGGTGGGATGGGAGAGTCGTAGGAACTCCTTCCTCTCCCAATCTCCCACTTTTTCTAAGGTTTTCAGGCTGTTGGACAAAAAGTGCTTCTGTGGGACCTGCCATATAAAATGTGCTCTATGGAGCATCGAAGAACTTGTTAGAAATGCAGACTGCTGAGCCCCACCCCAGACCTACTAATCAGAATCTGAATTTTAACAAGATCCCCAAGGGATTCGTGTGGACAGTACACACAAAGAAGTGTCACCGTCGAAGCAGCCACGGAAAACCTCTGCCGCCTGCCTCATCTGGCCACTGGAGGCCCATCAACGCTCCTCCTCACCGTGTGTACTTGCATATAGTTCCTGAGCCTCGAAACCGCAAGTCCTCGTTGAAAGGCGTTCACCCAAGGCCTCCAGCCTCCTCCTTCCCCCACGCTTAGCCCCGGGCTCCGGGTGCCGCTCCATCCCGCCGTGCCCGGGGCCACCTGTTCTGGGTCCCCCCAGGCGGTGCCGTGCCAAGCCTTATGGGGCCCCGGGCACGTTCGCGCCCCGCAGGCTGCGCCGCACCCACTGCCCCGCGCGGTAAACTGAATCCCCGCGAGTCGCGTTTCGAAGATGGACCAGGCGAACAAGACTCGTGGCTCCGTCTCCAGGAGGAGTGGGGAGAGTTGGGTCCGTTTGAAGCGTTTGGATATACACGCCCCCCCCTCCCCGCCCCGGAGACGGCATCGCAGGAGAGACCCCTTTTCCATGGCGCGCACTCCCACGGTCGAGGTGTCGGTCTCCGGAGCTCGGCCCTTTGCCTCTTTCAGGGAGGCCCCGGGTCCCGGCTCAGAGCAGCAGCCGGGCGGAGGGAATGTTCGCCTCGCTGTCCCGTCGCCCTCCAGGTCCAGGAGCTGCGCCGGAGCCTCCCCCACCCGCAGCCAGCTCCCGGGGCTGGGTCTCGGGAACCCAAGGGGATTAGACCCATCCCGGCGCCGCACACTTACCTGCTGGTCCCCACCGACGGGCTGGCTGCTGGCGCCCTCCGGCCCTCCTTTTCCCCTTTCCCTCCAGTCGTGTCCCTCCTCCCGCCTCCCACGGGCTGGGCGCCGCCCCCGCCGCTCCCCGATCGCTCGCCCGCCAGCTCTCCAGCTGCCCAGCAGCGTGGCGCGTCGGGCGCTCGGCTGTGGCACCGGTGGACTCGGAGGTGGGGAGCAGGGGCGGGGGCGGAGGGAGGAGAGTGTGATTGAGTGGAGCCGCGGGCCGAAGCCCTGCGGGGATCTCAGGGCTGAGGGCAGGAGAAGTGGGGGGGCCACGGGCCAGGCGGCCCACCTCACCGCTGTCGAGGCCCCACGCAGCGCCTCTGGGCTCCCTGGATTTGGAGAGCCTGGAATGTCTGGCGTCTGATCCCGCGTGCTTCCTCGGGAACCCCAATTTTCAGAACCTACCACTCACCTTTAATACTCACCCTAGTATCCTGATGCCTGTTCCCCCACTTTCGGTGCTGTGGTGGGCGGAGACCTCGAGGGCCCTCCTCTCTCTGCTATAGTATACCTGATGCAGAGACCACGTGTCAGACCACTTGGAGGGGGATCTGGAAAGATGGGTTAAAGAAAAGCATACTAGAAAAGGATTCAGCTCCCTGGTTTTCTGCTGAAGGACATGTTATACCAGATACCCTGAAACTGGGATCCCCAACGTTCTGCCTGCTGGGTGATGTCACTTGTTTCTGGTCCCCTCTACCTCTTCGGTCTGTCAGCAACTCTTCCCTGTGAACATTTCATAGAATAAATACTAGATATGGCTAGGACTTTAGGTGGTGAGCACATAATGCGATGTATAGACAATGTAATGTAGAATTGTACACCTGAAAACAATGTAATTGATATCAATTAATGTCACCCCAATAAATTTAACAGAAAAAATTAGATATGGATAGGACTTAAGATCACCCAACAAGCTTGTTAAAGTACTCCATGTTACAGATAGGAAAATGGAGGCTTGGAAGAGTCAGATCTCTTCTACAATACCAATTCGTTGCAGAGACCAGGAAAAAAGTAAAAGCACTGTCAATTCCTTTTCTGGCTCTTACCGGCCCCCACAACCCCTTCTAGCCCTCCTCTTTGTAGTCAAATAACTACTATGTTTGCAAAATGCTTTTATCACTTTAAAAGCACCATTCTCTTTCATTAAAACCTGCAGGAGAATATTCAGTTTTTCTTTACCACCATAACAAAATTCTAGATTCTGAATTGCATTCATGGCTGGGAGAGGATAGTTATAAAGTGCAGATCTGCAGAGCATATTCTGGCTGACTGTGCTATATTAAACACAACAATGCCCACATTGCAGGAGGCATTGAATTTGTTTTGCAAACACCAATTTATTAACACTCACAACATTCTAGCTGGATAACTGAATGGAACGTGTTTTCAGAGAGACTTTTGACTGGTTAGATTAAGGAGAAGTGGAGGTCAGGAAGCTCATCCAGGTTACACAACAAATTTGAGGCAGAATTATGATGAGGGGGAAAACTGTACACAGTATTTTAATGAATAGGTTTAGTGTTACTCCAAAGCGTTAAATTTAAGTGTCTGAACTAACTTAACAGTTGTGTATATTTGCCTTATTACAAATTGGACTTCATATTGTGTAGAGCCACCAGTTCTCATATACTGCTAGTGGGAGTATAAATTGCTTCAAACGTTTTGGAAAACTATCTGGCAGATTCTACTAAAATTGAGCGTACAACTACCCTATGTCCAGCAATTCCCCTTCTAGGTGTATAATCATCAGAAATGAGTGCATATATTTACCAAGAGATCTGAATGAGAATGTTCAGAGCAGTATATTTGCAATGGCCCCAGATAGGGAGCTACCCAAGTGCGCATCGACAGTAGAATGAATTAAAAACATTGTGGTGGCATGGTCGCAAAATGGAATACAAGACATCTATGAGATTGCATGGACCCCTGCTGCATTGAATATAGAAGGACCTCACAAACAATATAGAGTGAAGGAAATCAGACATGAAAGCGTACATACTATGTGTAAAATAGGCAAAACCAATCTATGAAGCTAGAAGACACTATGATGGTCATTGGGGGTTGATGACTGAAGGGAGTTACAAGGAAGATAAAAAAGGCTCTATGGGGCCCAGGTCATATCCTGTTTCTTGACTTGAGTGCTATTTACATGGATATATTAAGTTTGTGAAAATTTACTGATCTGTTCACCCATGATATGTGCACTTTTGGCCATCTATGTTTTACTTCAGTGGAAAGCTAAAATATATATAGCTCATATTAAAAGTTACTTGAATTTCTAAAGTAAGAATGATGCCAGAATAAGTATGCTTATCCTTTAAATAATTTTATTGTTTTTAAAAAATGTCACTTTAAGGACATATGTCTAAAAAACGAAAAGGAGCCACTCCCTAGCCTAAATGTAAAAATTCGTATTTTATGCACCTCCAGCCAAATTTTCATTCTCTTTGAGATACACTCTCAGGTGAACAGAATTGTGCCATCAGCACCAACAGAAGAAGAAAGAGGCTGGGACTGAGGAGGCCCCAGCTCTCCAGCCAAGGGCTGTCTGCCTTTTCCGTGAGAGGGAGCCCTGGTCACATGCCTCCTCCGCAGGCACTGTCTGGTGGCATGAAGGAAAGCTGTGGGTGTTTAGGATTGGTGATTAAATATTAACTACAACCTGTAGGCTGATGTTCCAGAAATTGGAGAGGGGGCGACTTTGGCTCTTGTCCCAGGGGGTCATTGAGCAGATATTAGAATTTGATTCCCAGGCATTGGTTCATCAGTACACATGGCAGAGACTGAGTAGGGTGGACAGAAGTCCTTATCTCTTTGTCTTCTCCTACGGATGAAGCCCATAGTGTGGGCTGTCAGCCAAGGGAAGTGCCACAGAGGACAGCTCACCACTGCTCAGAACCCAGCCCTCTTCTTATAACTCCAAATGCAGCTTTACCTGTGGCCATAACACAGGTTGGCTCCTGTGTCTAAAAATTTACCACACAGTGACTTCAAACAGATTCATTATTTTCCAAGGGAAATGAGAACCAAGAGAACATAGGTCTTAGGTGCAAGTCAAGATAGTGAGTAAGGAACTAGGATGATGATGACAATGATGATGACGATGACGACGACGACGATGATGATGATAATGATGATGATAGTGGTAATAATAATGATAACTATTAACATTGCAATAAGTGCTGAACATGTTTGTTTGTTTTTTTATATACTTTATACTTTGTTACTAAATTGTTGTGGCATCCCACTGAGGGTTGTCCAGCTGAGGAAACTGAAGCACAGAGAGGTTAAGTAGCTTCTCCCAAGGTCCACAGCTAGGAAGTGGTAGAGTTGAGACTGGAATCAGTTGGAGTATGACTTTCAAGTTCCTGCTGTCTTAATGCCTGGGTCTGAAAGACAAAATGTTGGGATGGCAAAAGCACCAGATAGAGAATCAGGAAATTAGGGGGTTGGTGTCTACCAGGTTTTCCACTAACTAATAAGTGTAGTCACTTAGACTACATTGACTTTGACTTTCAGTTTCTTCATTTGTAAAATACATAGCGGTTGACAAGGTTGATCTAAATTCAAATGGTAGTGCCAAGGGTTGGTTTGGGGTGTTTAGGTCCCCTATAATCTCTATTAACTTTCCAACAAATAAAAGACATTAATAAAAAACAGTGTATAGTACTATAAGAATAAGAAAAGTCCTCTCAGCCAATATGACCTCTACTTCCCACACAATTCTAATCAGATCACCATGTTTGAACCTCTCCTTTAAAGAAATTCTAGAGCTGCCACTACTCAGTTTTCTATGGCTTAAGTCATTAGTTCATTCAACAAACACTTATTTTATGCCTATGGTATCAGTGAGGATAGCCTAGGTTTTGATGCAGTAGCAACTCTAAAAATCTTCATAGTTAATGCAACACAGATTTATATCTTACATTACATGTGCATCATAGATTGGGGGAGGGGCACTATTCTTACTGCAGTCACTCAGGGGCCCAGGCTGACTAAGTAGCCACCTTCTCAAATGTTTTTGGCTGCTGAGCTAGAAGGAAAAGAGAGCTCTGGACCACAAGTATTTAAATGCTCCAGCCCAGAAGTGATGTGCAACACTTCTGCTCCCAACTCATCAGCTGGAACTGTTTACATAGTTGCACCCAGGCACAGAAAATGCAGCACTACAAGACTCAGGAAGCAGAGAGGTAGAAATATTGGCTAATAGCATTGATGACTACCATACCCACTAAGTACCAGACCCTAGGCAGATGAAGATGGGCAAGAGGTGATCCTAGCCCTCCAGTCACTCACAGTGAAACTAGAGAAGTCTCTGGCAACACAATTCCATCCCCTGTGGTATAGACTTTTGGTGGATCTAGGTGAAAGACCAATCACTGACAATGTGAGTGAAGTCACTGCGTGATACAGCAAAATTTTTCTCCAGAACATTGCGTTAGTTGTAATGGTGGTGAACCTATTGCACAATGGAGTAGATAAATAAATCACACACTCTCATGGGAGGCAAAAAGTCTCTCCTTATGAAAATACTGAATGAAGACAGTTGGACATGTTGTCATTCTGTTCGATGAAAGTTACAAATGACAGTTTAATGAAAAATGAAACCAGACATTGGCCTCAACCAAGATGAGGATAGTGGGACCAGCCCTTTCTGAGAATGTGTTCCAACTTGGGAAGAGCTGAGTGTGGCCCTGTGCCAACACAAATAACTGAGAATCAAGAGGAAACCAAATTCATCCCAGTAGATCTGCACACTGGCATTAGCTGTGCAACTCACCACTACCCTTCCTGCCTGCATCTAGCAATCCCAGGGTAGAGACTTGGAGAAGGAAGAAAAACCCATTCATTTTTTCAGTAGTAAAGCAGGGGACAAGTTCCTGGGCCAGGTCACATCCAACTCAGTCCTTTATAAAGGTCTGTAAACAGCAGCGGCCCTTTTTGTTTCTTGGAAGAACCCACGAAGTCCTGGCCTTGAAATTTTAAATCTAATCTCTTGGTTTAGATCCCTTGGGGGGAAATTCTGAATAAGCACACCCCTATTGCACCCTAGTTTGTTTTGTGTAAATTTACCCCTTTGGGAAGATACTTTGAGACTATGCAAATGTCCTGTTTCTCCTCCAACGTTCTTCCATTGATCTAGCATCCATTAACGGACATGCCTGCAACGGCGGTTACTGTGATGTTCTAATGGGGATTTTCTGGTTCTCTCGTTTTTTCAACATTACAGTAAATCATTGAAATTCTTCTATAGGGAAGAGCTGTACCTTCTCTCCCACTTCTTTACTTATTCAATTAGTTATTGATATCAGCATGGGCTCGTGATAATTATTTTAGTCTTTAGGTTGCAATCTGTTGTTATCATTATTTTTGTTGTCATCTTGTCTTGGCATCAGTCATTGGGAGCTCTTTCACGTTGTTTCCTATGTCCTGTCCTTTTTTGAGCATTTCCTTACTTTCCAGAACCACAGTGTATTTAGAACTAATCTTGTATTATTATCAGTTTTTTCATTGCACCTCAAAAGATGCCTGAAGTTAAGCTTGTGCAACCTGCAGCCCACATGCCTCATGCAGCCCACGATGGCTTTTGAATGTGGCCCAACACAAATTTGTAAATTTTCTTTAAAAATTATGAGTTTTGGTTTTTTTTTGCGATATTTAAAAGCTCATCAGCTATCATCAGTGTTAGTATATTTTATGTGTGGCCCCAAACAATTCTTCTTCTTCCAGTGTGTCCCCATGAAGCCAAAAGATTGAACACTCCTTCATTAGTCCTCTCCCTTTAAAGTAATTATGTGTGTATTTTTAGCCAGTTTACCACATGGGGACCCACTCTGTCACCTAATGCTCCATTTTATTCATCCTAAGTTGCCTTTTTCAAGTTGTGACAATTATTCTACCTATATCCAGTGTTTGGGAACTTGACTTGGTGAAAAAAAAAATGCTTGTTAACTAAATACATCCTTCATCATCCTAGAATGTTTTTGGTATGCTAGGCGGCCCCACACTTCCTTGGTCTCACCTGTAGTTCTGACATTTTTGGCTTTAAGCATAAGAAACCACAAATCCAGCTGGCTTAAGTCATAAGGAAATAAAATGTGTTATTTCAGGGAATGGGGAGACCAGAGGCATAGTGCAAGGATTCTGGTGTTTTTTTTTTCTCTGTGATCCTTTCATCTTTGCTCTCAGCCTGGTTTCCCTTATGGGCAGTAAAGAAGGCAACAGGCTACCTCAGCTATGTCCATCCAGAGGGTTAAGGGAAAGAGCAGGGTCATGGAAGGGGAAGGAAAAACTCTCATTTTCTGTACCACTCATTAAGCTCTGATGATATAAGGCCTTGAGGTCGAGTTTAAGTAGCAGTTTTACTCTTCAGCTAGAAATGTAAGCTCCTTGAGGCCAAGCCCTGCCCTGCTGATTCCTTTTTGTCCATAGTGTCTGCCCCTGTATTTGGGTACAGTAGATGTATTTGTCAGATAAAGTTAGGCAAGGCTGTAGTGAGAACCTTAAAGTTTGGTGGCCTAACTTCACAAAGGTGTATTTCTTCCTCACTTGAAGTTGGAGGTGAGACATGATATCTTCCTCCATCTTAAAGGGAAGCCATCAGAAACATGTGCCTCTAAGATGGCTAAGGCAGGGATGAGAAGGGGGAAAGAGGCATCTGGGCTTTTAAATGCCTCAACCCAGAAGCAATACATATCATTTCTGCTCACAATCGACACGCCAGTACTAGTCCTATTGCTCCAACTTAACTGTAGTCAAGGCTGAGAAATGTAGGGAAGGAAGCACATGGAACATTTGGTGAGCACTCATCTATGCCATAGTAGGTATCAGTAGTTATTTCTTTTTTTTTTTTTTAATATATTTTTATTTATTTATTTATTTTTGACAGAGAGAGAGAGAGAGAGAGAGAGATACAGAGACAGAGAGAGAACTGAACTAGGGGAGCTCCCAGTTCAGCATATGGTTCCACACGGGCCGGGGCCGGGATTCGATCCCCGGTCCCCGGCACTGCAAAGTGAGCGCTTAGCCCACTGAGCCATCCCGGCTTCCCCAGTAGTTATT
>PVKE010039985.1:0-14777 GCA_004027555.1 Craseonycteris thonglongyai
AAAAATACGTGTTTATTGTATACACTACATACAAAAGTAAGTTCACAGCTCAAATGAGGATTAATGGGCAAAAAATAAGGTGTTCTAAATTGAATACATATTGAAACTGAGGGAAGGGGAAGCCTTTTTGAACCAAATACCAAAGCAGATACAATGCCAGAAAAGATTGCAAATTTCAATCTTTTAAAAACAAAACAAGAAAAATTGTTACAAACAAGATTAAGAAATAAAGATATTTTCAAATTATAAGAGAACTCGCAGCATGTGGTATCTTTATGTTATCCTGAGTTTTGGTGCTTAAGTGTTATTAAGACTAATTTAGTTTATCAGACATTCATGTTGCCTCTGTGCATATTCTCAGTGTTTAGTTGGAGTAATTTCTGCTTGTGAGAAATTTAAAAAATCTATTTTAACTGTGAAAAAAATTTAAAAAGATAGTTCACCTCAGCATGGGAAATGTATATGCTCTTTAAGAAGTCCCAAACAATGTATTAGTTTGAAGCATATCTCTTGAATTAAAATATTCATAATTGACTGTATTAAAAAGTATTTCTTTTACCTTGAACTCCTAGTTACAGAGCTGATTCAGACTCACGTAGGTCAAGTGCATGATCTCCTGAATTTAGTGATTCATTATAGCTTTTCTATTTATTTTACATGGCAAATATTCAATAGAGGACAGTAATTTAATGTGCTATAACATTCAGGATAATGGAATCTTATCAAATGGAAATACTATAATATATATAAATCTATGAATTCCTATGATTGTATATATCATATAGTTTCATAAATAAAAGGTATGACTATGAATCTGGAGTTTTGAGTATTGTATGAAAACTGGAGGGTGTTGTTTTTCTCAGCCTATTCAGTTTATTGTGTGAATTATACATGCCTTTTCATATGTAGATCAGATATTTATTCTAAGACTAGAAGTGTAGTAGCATGTGTAAAAATGATCCCAAAAGACTTTTTTCCTCACTTATTTTGTGACCACTTGTTCCATTCTTTCTATGGGCTAGGCAGCATTCAACTTTATCCTGAAGTCAGTGGGAAGCTATTGAAGCAGGAGAGATGATTAAATTTGAGTGTTTAAAAGGCCTTTTGGACTGTTGTGTAGAGTTTGGATTGGAGAGGTAAGTAGGATAGGAAGCAGAGAGATGAATGTGTAGGTGAAGGGACAGATGATGGAGGCCGTCTGCGCAGGAGTAATGAGAAGTAGACAGGATTGAGGGGTCTTTGGGAGGTAGAACTGACAGGGTTCAGTATGTGGGAGTGGGCCAGAGGGAAGATCAAGGATAATTTCAGATTTCTGATTTGAGGCAGTAAATATAGAAGGAAGAAGATTGGACTCCCATCCTTTCTCATCGTTCTCTAGCAGTCTCAATTTTATTTGACCATACTCACCTGCGTTATGCAAAATTAATTAAATTTTAAAGCCACAACATGAAAGTACACCTCTAAGGGTGTTCATAAAACATTGTCACAGTTTAAGATTTGGTGTGAATGATGTATTCTTCAGTCTTGCTGTTGTGTCCCCCACCTCTCAGTAGTGTCCTACCATGTACAGCTTTCACCTCCTGTTGCCCACAATTCTCTGACAGGTCTAAGGATTCTCTGGGCTCTTCACTTATGTCTAAAGGGCCAGTTCTGTATGCTTCCACCTGGAACTGGAATTGAAACTGAGGTGAGAGTCTGGAGGAAGCCCCCACTGACCACTTCTGGAAGGTGGTTGCCTGTGCACAAGCTCTACCCTTCAGTAGGGAAGCTCTGCAGAACCTTATTGTCCCTTCATTCTCATAAGGCAAGTATTGCCACCTCCTTTCCAGCAGTCTTCAAACCTTGCACATCAGTAGCTTCTCTCCCATTCTTATTTATGTCCAAGTTACAGTTGGGCTCTTTCTAGACACCTTGATTTATATTTGCTCTAAATTCCTTTAGGATTCTTGCTCTTCTCTGTAGTGTATCCTTTGTATTTGGGCTTCACTGGTCATTCTGACATTTTTTCTGTCCATAGGAGAACTGTGTCAGGGACTGACCTACTGTGTCAGAGGCTTCTAAGTTCCCCAGCCCAGACTCTGGACACTCTTTTTATACAGCCTGTTTCTAACATGATCTTCATTTTCCCTAGAGCCTTCTACTGTGTTCACCATCACAGACCGTCTGCATGTACCCACCACTTTGCCTGCTGCTGAGGGCAGGAAGCAGAGGTGACACGCAGAGGAGAGAGAAGGGAGATGCAAAGGTGTGGTGCTCTGGGAGCAGTCAGTGTCTTTTAGAAAGCCTGGGGCAGAGTTAATATGTTGATGGTGTAGCTAGAGAGCTGCTCTCCTCTGTCCCTTCATAGTCTTCCTGCCCCAGTTTCACATGACAAGATTTTCTCCTGGAGGGCAAAGGCCATGTTTATGTCCCACCCCCCCCAACCTTTTTTTTTTGCACATTTGGTATATAACACATACCACTGCAGTGGCCCAGAGTTCAGTCTTAAAATTCTTACTTTTATTTTTTTTACTCAACTCTTGTTTCTGTGAATTGTTTCTTATATTTTTTGTCTATGTCAGGTAGGATCATCATTTGAAAAAATATTGCTAATAAAAAAATCTAAAAAGAATTTAGAATTAATAGCATTGACTTCTCCATCTTGCTCCTGTGAACTACCCTTAGGTGAAATTCGGCACTCAGGTATGTTTGATTAGCTTGTCCAGTGCTAGTTTTTCAAAACTACACATTTAAATATCAGAAGATTCCACTTAATAGTACAGATTTCAGATTTCTCTGGAGACGTATGAAGATGTGGCAACACTGGCCTGGCTTTCCTTCCTGGCAGGAAATGACTGAAGCAGAACAGACGCTCTGCTTTAGATATGCCCTCTCCTCCTCCCTGTCCACCTCTGCTGAGTATAAGTGTTTTTACCATAAAACAAGGTAATAATCACTACTGCACACATTTTTACTGTGGATTATGTATACACAAAGGACCTAGCACAGTGTCGGGTATGAGGTAGGCAAGCAGTAAATCTGGGTTACTGTTTCCCAAAGAGTTAGTTTACAGGGGTAAGAGGAGATGGTGTGTTATGGGGACATCAAAAGAGGTGTTTGGAATTCACTGGGATCATACATGTATCTTGTGTATGGACTGGCAGAAACCTTGTCATCCTAGACTCCACTCTCTCTTGCCCCACATTCAGTCCATCAATAAATTATCTCAGCTCTACTTTCAGAACATACCTGGAATTTGACCACTGCTCACCACTCTTGCTGATCTAGGCCACCTTCCTCTCTTGTCTGGTTATGGGACTAGTCTCCCAGCATGGTTTCCTGCTTCTGCACTTGACCCCTGTAACCTACTCTCCACACTACTACCAGAGTGTGTCAGGCCTCTGGTCAGACCCCTCCAGTGGTTCTTCATGTCATTTGGGTAAGAGCCACTATTTTCACCATGTCCCATAGACCCTTATGATCTGGCTCCTGCTTACTCATTGACTTCATTTCCTACCACCTCCCACAAGCTCTGTTCACTCCATTTGTCTCCTCTCTGGGCCCCTTATTGCATCTTGTGCATGCATGCCATCTCACACACTACATATTTTACTTACTTGTCTTACTATTATTTTTCTCCCCAATTGTATGTAAGCTTTGGGCAAGAATTTTTTACTATGAATTCACTACTGTGTCCCCAGTATCAAAAACAGTACCTGGCATTTAGTAGTCCCACAAATGTTTGTTGATGATGGAATACAAGTTAACAAAAACATGTGACCAAATAAGATCTAATGTGGTATTCTTCTTTCTAATGTGAAGCTGTAAAGTAATGTACCAGTGAAGCTGTAAAATAATGCACAGAGTCAACACTTGCTATTTTTATAGAGGGATTTAGCTCCTGTGACAGCAACAAAGCAATAAAGGGAAAGTTACAGGTCCTTTCAGTTTTTACTTGATTAAAATAAGAGCCATCCAGGAGCATCGGCTGTTATCCCGTGGTGCTTTGGATGTAACCTTGGCTAATTCAGCAGTGTTTGCTCCCTTAGAATACACGTTCATGATAGTGCTCCATGAGCTTATGGAGTTTTTCTCTAAGAATGTCAAAGCAATGTAATGATATGTTCCTACACTGAAAAAACAGATTCTGTTTCACTAGGGTGGAGATAAAAAATAATGAAATGTATGCTCAATGTTAAGATGCTTTATGGTTTCTTTCCTCTAGAAAGCCTTTTATTATCATTCAGCCAACACTTACTTTGTCTCTACTATATGCTGAGAGTTTTGTAAGCTATAAAGGGAAGTCTTAAAATAATGCCTACATTTCTATAACGTGCAGTTCAGTCAGAGAGGTAACACAGGTTCATAAGCAAGTGCAAAAGATGTGTAAGTATAGTAAAAGCAGTACAGCTTTATAGTCACTGGGGACCTAGAACATGCCAGACTCCATCCTCAGCGTAGGTCAAAGCACATGCCCTTATTTAATCACCAATTTGTGAAGTGAGATGTGTAGGGCTTTAGTAGCTGGCTCAAGATCACGCAGATAGGACCTGGCAGCAGGAGGAACTGAATTTGAGTCAAGGTCATTAGACCCAAAGATCACTTCTCTTTTGACTCAGGTGTGGTTAAGAAGGTGCTTTGGTTCATGAGGAAGGAAATATGTGCAGGGAGAGACCAAAGAGAGAGTTGAATGTAGGGGCCTGTGCTGTCAGGGCTGTGACAGAATGGGACTGGTTAAAGGGCATGCCGAGTACAACTGTGGGGCTGCCTGTAGGTTGGCTATGAGCTTCTCGTCAGCATGGTGGGGAAGGATGATAAGGACTTAAGGAACTTTGGAGTATTTCCACATTTGGGGGACCCTTTGAAACTTAGAGCAGTGTTGACAGAAAGGATGTTCCAAGATTTGTACATTATTCTCTCTGGGTTGGGATAATTGTTACTTGGAAAATGCCTTGGCTTTAGGGCATTAGAGAGCTTGGAGTAGGAGTCAGAGGAGACTTGGGCTTAGCCCTAAGCTCAACTAATGGAAAAAAATAACGGGACTTTGTTTTGGGAGTGTTCCTGTGATTAGTTCAAAGTCCACCCTGGGCTTTGAATATAGATCAACCTCTGGGTAGTGATTCCCTCACCATCAGTAGGTAGCTTGTGGTAAAAATTTACCCTCTCTAAAATGATAATAATGATATTTATCTTGGTCTTCTGAATATAAGGTGACCAGTGAGAAGATTCACTAGCAATTTTTTTGCCCCATGAGTATATGAACCTATAAGATTATCATTGAAATAAATAATTGAATGTCAACTTATAATATTAATGTATTAATTTCATAACATGTATTTAAAAATACTTTATATAAAGTTATATTTTACCTTAGTGATATAGTTTTTATTTTCCTTACTTTTAGTATCCATTTTCTTTTTCTTTTATTGTTAAATTTATTAGGGTTACACTGGTTAGTAAAAATTACATAGGTTCCAGGTATACAACTCTTTACCTCACCATATATTTGGCTCCCTCTCCCTCCTGTCTCTACTTCCCAACCCCACCCCCACCCCATCCTCTTACTCTCAGGTAACCACTAAACTATTGATTATGTCCATGAGGTTTTGTTTCTTTGTTACTTTCAGTTTTGCATCCCACATATGAGTGAGGTCATGCCTTTCTTAATTTTTTCTGTCTGGCTTATTTCTCTTAGCATGATGATCTCAAGTTCCATCCGTGTTGTTGTAAATGGCAGAATTTCATCTTCTCTTATTTTTAGCCTATCACATGCATCTTTGACCTCTCTCTGTGTCTTTGTTTCCAAAGAGACCACCTTTTGAATTCTCTAATTGAATTTTCCAGTGTATTTCAACACTCTCAAAATCATTTGACATAAAGTACCCTTTGGAACCCTGTGTGATGCTCCTTGAAAATTTTATCCCAATTAAGGTGAGGACTCATTAGGATAGCTTTTTATTTTTTTACTCATCCTTCTTGAGAGTGTGATTTCCACCCATTTAATTGTTTTAAGTAATCTCTAAAATCTTGTCTATGATAAGAGCCAACATTTGTAATCATATGTTTATATATTTCTGAGCCTACAGAACTGGCATATTGGGTCAGGGTAGTGTGTCTGCCCTCAACTGTACTTTCTTCTTATTTAATAGTGAGAGCTACACAATATGAAATGCTGTATAAACAACCAATACAAGGACTTTATTTTTAGAGGAATAATTTTGTTTAGTAAAATCTTATCCTTAGGTCGGGTGGAAACAGTATTCTATAAGATGAAATTATGATGAAATAACTCAAGACAATGATGATATTACATGACACTTTGACATGACCACTTTGGATGCATCTGTTTTGATGCCAGGCATAAGTGGACATTGTATAGAAATCAAGCCATTAAACGTTCTGTTACTTTTAAAAAATTAATAAGAAGTGTACAAAACAGTCACTCTTACCCTATGCATATGCTTTGTAATCACAGTAATCCTGAGATGAGGACAAAGACACAAGTGGGGATGAGAAGTAGAGTGAGGGATTGGTGAGATTCAGAGACGGGGTAAGTAAGTGTTAGTGTAAGAGTTAGATGTGATCTGGTAGTGAAACCACACCCAGCTACACTTATTTTTCCAGAAAGGAATATCAGTCATCTTTTGTAAAGCATTGCTCACACTGGTTTGAGTCTCAGATGATCTGATTTCTATCTTAATGTATAATAGTAATAACTTTGGTACCAATTAAGAAACTTAATTGGGATGCTGGGATGGCTCAGCAGGTTGAGTGCTCACCTTGCAGCTCCACAGTCTGGGGATCAGGTCCTGGCCCTGGCCATATGCTGAATTAGGGTGTGCTTCCCATGTGGGAAGCCCCTGACAGGGTTCCCACCCTGTGTGGCCCTGCGCCCACCTGTGTGGAATGAAACTATGTCAAAAACTAATGATGTACAACTATGGAGACTGCTCTGGGCCCTCCCCATTCTCTCTGTCTCTCTGTCAAAACAATAAAATAAATCTTAAGAACAAAAAAAAAAACTTAATTGAAATTAGAATTTAATTAATTACCAAAATTATGATGCTTTCTATTCCAAAATGGAGAGAATGGATACACCTACTTTAGTAGGCTTTCTTATCATGCTGATCTTATTTGATTGAATTATCTATAAGGCAGTAGTTTTTAGGGGGCCAGAAACAGATGCAGGGGAGGGTATTTGAACTCCAGATGCTCAAGAAATCTTCAATTAAATTTTAAAAATTATAGCCACACTTTCAGTAAAATATGTATTAAATAAATTTAACACAACAACAGTTTTTTATACTGATGGCTTGGCAATAAAGAAGAGATAGCATTTAGATTCAAAGCTAGGTATAATAGGTTTTCTGAAAATACCTTTTTTTTTTTTTCTGAGTATCAATGAAACAAATACTCATAACAGTTAACCCAGTGCAGCCCCCCATAATTGGATGATTGGTTAGGCATTGAATAAAGCCAGGAATGTGAGTAGGGCATATTAATTTGAAAAGAGTGAGTTTTACATTTTGCCAGGTCCATTTTGACATGGTGTCATTCACATGTCTGGCACATACAGTAACCATCTGTAAGAGCATAAATTGTAGCGTCCTTTGCTTACCCAGATCAGTTCACTGAAAGAGGAAAAGCAGAATGATGATTATACATATGCCTAGAATTCCACCCCCACCTTTTTTTTTTTTTTTGTATCTAGGGAACCAAAATGCAATGGAAAAGTTTCAAGATAATAAGGAACTCTGGGGAAGCCGGGATGGCTCAGTGGGTTAAGTGCTCACTTCGCATCCCCGGGGACTGGGGATCGAATTCTGGTATTGGCCTGTGAGGACCCATATGCTGAACTGGGGTGTGCTTCCCATGCGGGAGGCCCCCAGTTTGGTTTTTGCCCCCGGGTTTGGCCCCTGGCTTGAGGGGAGTGCCTCCATGTGGGAGGTCTCCAACCTGGTTCCTGACCTGCACAACCCCCTGCCCACCTGTGTGGAATGAAACCATGTCGAAAACTGATGACATACAACTATGGAGACTGCTCTGGGCCCTCCCTCTACTCTCTGTCTTTCTGTCTGTGTCTCTCTCTGTCTGTGTCTCTCTCTGTCTGTGTCAAAAACAATAAAAATAAATCTTAAGAAAAATAAGGAACTTCATCATATGTAGGTGACGGAGGGAATGGCAAAGACCTGAAGTTGGGAGGACAAGACTATTTGAGATAAGATGGAAGATGTTATAGAAAATGATAATTAATGGTAATTAAAAATCTCTTTTAAAGCTTAGAATTTTGAAGCTGAGAAGCCTGCCTACTTGATTATTCAAGGCTATTTAGTAGCTTAATATTAGAGCAAATATTATTGTTTAGGGCTTACAGAATGAGAATAGTAGGTAGTCAATGATTATGAAGACTTTCTTTTGAAATGAGCCAAAGGTGTGTGTGTGTGTGTGTGTGTGTGTGTGTGTGTGTGTGTGTGTGTGTGTGTATGCATGCATATATATATTCTGGTGTTTTAGTATATTAAAGCAGGGTTATTACTGTGCCACTTTTTGGTTTCTTCCATTGTTTGAGAAATACGTTAATTAAACATTTTGTCAAAGGATTAAGTTCAAAGAACTTTGCTTCGCATTTTCCAGCCTCCAGTGAATAGCTAGGGTTATATAACATAGTGCTTATTCTTTTGCAAACTTTCAGTAGTTAATTGTCAGACTCTCTCCAAATACCTTTACAGTTGATTTCAGTACATATGTTATTTAATTATCTGAGGGTCTTTTATTACATAGATTTACATACTACTAATTCAGGAAATTTAAGCTGATAATTTCCCCTAGCAGCACCTCTGAAGCACTTCCAGGTTGAGGTCAACATTATTTTTGATGTCACTGAACAGTCATAGCTCCCTAACCTTGTGTCCCACTTGCTCTGGGAAACTCTGGCACTAAGAGCTCTTTTCTGATACCTCAGGTGTTCCATAGTGCAATAAAGACTGTGGAGCCCAGCGTACAAACTGGCATGGTTTCAGCTCCTTGATTTATTAATCCTCTTAAGGAGCCATAAGAAAGTTATAAAGTTGTTAAAGGCCCTCATAGTTTCAGGTTTAGCCAGATATTGCTCATCATTCCACTCATTAATACCCATAAGTTTCAGAATATGTGCAGAATTTAGATTTGTACGTTTGTATTTATATAATTAATATTTGGTTCAGTGTTACTTGGGACCTGTGTGTTACAGGGAAAAGAATGCAGACTTTGAAGTCAGAGGGCTTGGTTTATAATCTAGAGTTTATTAAACAAGTAATGTAATCCCTTTAAGCCTCCATTTATCCACCTATAAATGAAGGATTAAAATGCTGCTTTGTTGGTGATTAAAGAGATGTGTAAAGTGCTTAGCACAGGATGCAGGATAGAGTAGGTCACAGTGTATAGTAATGATAGGGTAATAATGATGATGAGTAAAATTTGGACCTGTGGTCTCAACTCTGGCATGGTATAATGTAGACTATTTTTGTTTGTTTGCCTGGTTTGAGGCACATGCTTTCACCTTGTACACTGTATTACCTTTAGACTGTTCCTTCCATCGTGAATTTATATTTTCACATATATGTGGTAAGTATAGGAGAAAAGATCAGACTGTGTTGCTTAGAACTGACTCACTGTGGATGAGCAACTTTATATATTGATTTGTTGCAAGCGTGAATTGATATCGAGAGTATTTTGAAATTGAGCAGATTCTCTTGATTTGCAATACGTTATGATTGGTACTACTAGAGAGAAGTCTGAAGGAATTACTGTCACTCACACCATGCTGTTACAAAATACCAAAGTTCAGATATCAGTGGTATTCTAATGTAAGTTATTTTGCTTAAATAATACCCTTTAAGAATTATAGTGAGAATGGGATGTAAAGTTGACACAAAAATGGCAGAAACTGGGCATATAAGGGTTCATTACATTGTTATCTGTACTTATGTCTATGTTGGCGAACGTTTACAATAAAAAATTTTCACATTTAAAAAAATTGTGGTTGGTGAGCACATAATGTAATACATAGAAGATGTAATGTAGAATTGCACACCTAGAACCTATGTAATTATTACCAATGTCACCCCAATAAATTTAACAATTAAAAAAAATCTGGGATGATTACCTTTCTATTAAAATAATTTGGAAGTAATAGGCATGTTTCAGTCCCATATCTGTACTTCGTGCAGCCATCTTTTAGGTATCATTTAATGTATTGTGTCATTATTTATAGGATGAGATGTTTTAAAAGGGTAAAAAAGATGAAAGTTAATTTTAAAAGAAATATGAGAACATTATCTCAGTGCAAAGAGATGAAGCTTAGGAAAAAATTCTCTCAGAATAGCAATCTGACTATCTTCTGGTTTAAGGATTATATAAATGAAATTCTGTTTGTATCCAAAATCTATTGTTGAGCATACATTTATATTTAATTTTTCCATTAGGAGAAGCAATCAGTGGTAAAGAATTTGAGAGATTGAAAAGTTCTACCATATATGGCACTTAAATGATGAAGGGTGTTCAAAAATAGTCTTCACTGCATTTAAATAGACTATTAGAGTAGATAGGAAAATTCCACTGACACAGTAGACAACAGAGCCTATTAATAGATCCATATATTAAGAGTTCTGGATAAATTTGGGTCTGTGGTGTATAAAATAACATCAAAACCTAGCAAAAGTACTGTTGTTACACTGTGTCCTCAAGGATGTTTATGTATAAAGAAAATATATTTTTCTTAAGCCAGGTGTATGTCTGGAGGGCCTGGTACCACAGATGGCCTTGGGCTTGCTGTTACCAACAAGCTGCATCCTCTTACTTTGTGAGAGCCTCATGAGTACCCTGCTGTAGTTAACACGGTTTATGAATCTGTCCTGCCCTTCAGCTGAAGTCTAGTAGGGAATTTATATCTCATGCACTCTGTTGTGCCAACTGGAAAAAGGATGTTTGTTTTACTTTTTCCCAAGGAATAATGGTTTAGAGCTTGGACCTTGGAGTCAGACAGAACCAGTTTTAGGGTTGGTCTTGCTTCTTAATAACTATGATACTCAGCCTTACAAATTCTTCAATTCCTCATCAGACATTGGGAATAATAATGGTACTTACCCCATAGCTCTGTTGTGAAAGGAAATAAGATACTTTTCTTCACTTAACTGGCACTCAATAAATAATTGTTCAAATAATTGTTGCTATTATGATTATGAAACATTGACTTAGAAGTTTGAACATTTGAACATTGTAGCTTCTGCTTCCCAAAGTTGAAATTGCCATCTTTTTTGGTTGTCATGGAGAATTCAAAGATGAATATTTTGTAATTCTTACTTGGGAGAGGCAATTTCAGTCTAAAACCTGAAGCCTGTGGGGGAAATGCATACCCTGTGGCCATTTGGCTAAATTACACATAGGCCTTGCATACTGGATTCAAGCCCAGATCTTTACATAACAGCCATTTTATTTAGGTAGAAGTGGTGAGCAGGCAGCTCCATTTGCTCAGGTCTCTGCTGAAGCAGCAATGGAATCAGGCAGTATACCCATGGATACAGAGGGAAAGTTTCCGAAAGACTGCTCCCCATAAACATCAATTTCCCAGGTCTCTCATCACATACCCGGTATTGTAAGTCCCTAGGAGGTCCTTTCCCTTTGTTACTATATGACAAGATTTATGGTTAAATGCCAAGAGTTACCTACTAGAGAGAAACAGCACATCCTAGGGGAACTTTAATTTTTGGCAGAATAATTGCCTCTAGGAGAGAGTCCTTCACAGATGGGCATTATCTGAAAAGGGAAATGCTAGAGGCAGGTAGCTGATTAACCTGCTTTCAGAGACACCTCAGAAGTGTGACCACATCTAAAGAAAGAAACAGCTGTCTAATGCAGAGGCTTAGAAGCAATGACACTGTGCAATTCCATTTCCTACCAAAAGAAACCATGTCTTACTAAAATTTCCTACTGCTAGGGCTCCTTGGAGAACCAGGTGTCCTTCGTGTGGGCAGGAAATGTACAAGATGAATCTGGAATGTCTCATGATCCCCTAAATGAAGAAAGCCATCCAGGACAAAGGGGGTCACTTTCATAGGAATACAGATGCCTACTCTGAACTGCTCCCAGTGGCTTGACATGTCACATTAAGAGCATCGAAAGTATAATAACTACAATGAATTGAAACACATCAAGGACTGCATCATGACATTTTGGTCAGTGGCAAAGTGCATAAATTATGATGGTTACATAATATTATAATTCCTATTGTCTATGATGTCATGGTTGTTGTAGTGCAAAGGCTGCGAAAATCAACAAGGCTGTGGTTGAGATGACACACAACTGTAACCTGGGCATGTATAAGGATGACATTGAGGAATGCCTACAGGTGGTTCTTGAGGAATTGGCTAAAGAGGAGTTATTGGAACCAGAACAGGAACACGTAGCCAAGGAGATGAGAGAAAAGGAAATGGCAGGAAAAGAGAAGGAAGAAGCCAAACACAAAAAAATTCACACGGAAAATTGGAGGGGGGATCTAAGATGGCAGCATGAGAGGAGAACGCCGATAACTGCCTGGGAAGGGCCTTGTGAACAGAGGGGAATCCACAGGGGAAACCCTGAGAAGAAACCTCAACTAAGAGAACCACACAACACAGAACAACACACAAAGGTTAGAGAAAAAAGGGGAGAGCGGGAGAGGAAAAGGGAAGCAGCGGTTCGGGGACAGAGACTCAGAGCGTGGCCCAGGGCTGGCAAAAACAAAGGGGGATTGGGGGACTACGGTCAAAGTGGAGCTGGATGGAGGGCGGGCTGGAAGCCGAGACCTAGGGAGCGTGGAAGCCCCACAAGACTGTGGACAATTTAACATCCGAACTCAAGGGACAGCATGCAGTGCCCTAATCAGATCACAGAGCCTAAAGTGGAACAGGGCCTGTGGAGCAGGGCGGCTGCACTTCTCAGCAGGCGGGGTGAGAGCAGGGCACCAGCCCACAACAGCTCAGCACCCCTGATTTACGGAGGAGATTGACTGTGAAGGAGCGCCATCTGAGGACAGGGCTCTTGGAGTGAGGGCTGGGGCTTGAGGGGGCATAGCTGCATTGGACGTGCTTGGAGTGAATTGGGTGGTCTCAACAGAGCCGGGAGCATAGAGCGGCTGCCGCCCGAACAACGGCCTGTACGCACAGGGCTTTCGGTGCCCCGCCCACTGGGCCGTTGTGACACCGCTGCTTGCTTGCCAGCGCGCAATTGGGCTTTTGGTGCCCCGCTCACCAGGCCGCTGCAGCGCCTCTGCCTGCGCGGAAGTGCGTGGCTGGACTTTTGGTGCCCCGCCTACCGGGCCACCCTGCAGCACCGCTGCCTGCTCACCAGCGCGCTACAGGGCTTTTGGCACCCTGCTCCCCAGGCCACCGCAGCACCGCTGCCTGTGCGTGGGACCGGCTTTCGGCACCCTGCCGACCGGGCCGCTGCAGCGCTGCTGCCTGCTTGCGAGCGCGCAACTGGGCTTTTTACGTCCCGCCCTCCAGGCCTCTGGGGCGTTGCGGACCGCACGGGGCTGCCGGCCGGGTCTCTGCGGTGTCATTGCCTGTGCGCGAAACTGCGCAGCCGACCGGGACCTCTGCCAAGCCCCAGCCCATCCAAGAGCTGCCATGCGGGCGTGGCTTACAGATACGATTGAAGGAGGGGTGGCCAGGAGGACGAAAGACCAGAGCTCCTGCGCCCCGTCCCCACTGAACCACCAGCCCCCCTGCTGAAAGAGGAATCTGCTATTGTGTCTCAGGCCCGCCCTAGTTCCTACTCACATGCACCCACCCCTGGACACACCTTTACTACCCTGCTATCTCACAGCTAATACAGCAACCTGAAGTACCCCAGGACACAGAAGCTGTCTGCTTCCCCCAACCCTCTCCCAAAATCTCTTTCTCCCACAACTGAGTCCAAAAGAAAAAATAAAGAGAAGCCCATCTGATAGGCAAACCCCCAGAGGGAAAACAGACTCATGCGTAAAGCAAAAAGAATCACATCAAACACAATGCACACCTCAGAATCCAAAGCCCCTCCAGAAGATCAGGGGCAGTCTTCAGTAAAGGACCTTGAACACTTGGAATCAAATCTAAGTGAAACAGAACTCAGAACTTCAATAATCAAGGTACACAGAGAGCTCAGTCAATGCTGGCAAAGTACCCAGACCCAGTTAAATGACCTCAACAAGAAATTTTCTGAGCAAACTGTGTACTTTGCCAATAAAATTGAGAAGCGAGAGCAGAACCAAAAGGAACTCCTTGAAATGAATGGCATCATGGGAGAGCTGAAAAAAGAACTGACCAGCATAGGAAACAGGGCTGACCAGCTAGAGGAAAGGTTGAGTGAAATTGGAGATACAAACATGGAAATGTCAGAGAGGGTAGAAGAAAGTGAAAGGAAAATCAAGAGAAATGAAAGAGCCCTACAAGAACTTTCTGACTCCATCAGAAAGAACAATATTAGAATAATAGGGGTACCAGAAGGAAGCGAGATGAAATCTTCTCAGAGTCTACTAAAACAAATAGTGGATGAAAATTTCCCTAACTGTGGAAGGAATTACAGCCCCAAATCCAAGAGGAATGCAGAAGCCCTAACTTCCTAGACCCTAGCAGATCTTCTCCAAGGCACATTGTTCTGAAGATGACAAAAATCAATGACAAAGAAAAAATCCTCAAGGCTGCCAGGGAAAAACAAAACATAACTTTCAAAGGAAAACCTATCAGGCTGTCACCAGACTTATCAGCAGAAACTCTGCAAGCCAGGAGGGAGTGGAGCCCAAT
>PVKE010039986.1:0-14784 GCA_004027555.1 Craseonycteris thonglongyai
GAAGATGCTAGGTGAGGCTGCGATGATGCGCAGACAATCAACTCACAGGGATAAATCCACTCGTCCTCTCATTGGTCGATGTCGCACCGGAAACCAATCACGCGCCTTTATGAGAGCCCGTGGGATGGACTCTGAGTCAACTCATCTCTTTGTTTGACATGCAGGGATCCTTCTCTCTCGCATCAACATGAAACAACGCTCCTTTCCGCCATGTGGCTGCTGACATGGTTGTAATTTTTCATTTTTATTTTTTGACGAATATTTTGGGAAAACCCGCGAAGCACTGAAGCCGCAAAACATGAAGCGCGAAGTGGCGAGGGAACACTGTATATATATATATATATATATATATATATTTATTATTCTCTTCGTGAAACATACCAAAAGTACTTTCTCACATCACTAAATACCCTTTTAAAACTTTTTAATGAATATCATATTCTATTGTATAAGTATGCCATGGTTTATTTATTAAACCATCTACATACAGTATTCATATCATTGAACAAATCTCTTATTTTTCCAATGATTATATAAATAGAAGTTTCTAGTAAACAGAGAGGAACATTTTCAGGCTTTTGAGACATCAGTCCACACATATGTAAATAGTTTCCCATCTCAGCTGCCTTCCCATCCTGTGTATGGATGCCTTCTTCATCCCATTCAGTCTCTTTATTCTAGACTTTTTTCAGCTTTCTTGGGCTGTGCCACCCCACATCATATTATCCTCCAAGTGGATGTCCTCCTCACCCTACTTGGGCTTCAACCCCCTGTGCTGGGTCATCCCGCAGGTGGTCTTCTTACTCTTAGCTTCTGACTCCAAGATACACCTCAACACTCCACTTGGGCTGATACCCCACCTGGCCACCTCCATTATCAGATTCTGTTGACACCCTGTTTTGGGCCCCCAAGGCTATGATGCATCTAATAGCCTTAAGCACTGAATTACTCAGGAGAAGCAGAGGGGAAAGAGACAGATACACAGTTTTGAAGCCTTATTGAGGGGCCTTGTCAAGTGCATAGCATCATGCCTTGAATGTTTTAGGTTTTTGGTGGCAGGGTGTTAAGCCTTGATGGTAAAAGGAAAAATACAAACCCATTTGACAGCTTCTAATACCCCAAATATATGCTCTCCCTAGTGTCCCTAATCTTAACATTTTAGTTAACACTGTTCTCTCTCCACTGGTAGTTGTTTCTTACCTTCTATGTTGTCCCTCGTTTCCCAAACTCTCCAGCTTCCATACCTCAGCTAATAATGGCTTTGTCTACTATTTAAATGAGATCAACGTTATTTGACACAAATGTATTTACCTAACCACCTCAAAATATTTCAGTGTTTTTAGCTCTTCTGACTTTACCTTCATTCTTGAAACTCTTTTCTTGTTTGGCTTTTAATATAGTATATTGTCCTAGTTTTCTTCCTATCTGACTAATTTTTCTAAGTCTCCTATGTGACTTTGATACTTCTCCAGCTGAATGTTTATTTCTCTTAATATTTTGTTCTTAATTTCCTGAAGATACGCTATTTCCTTGGATTATCAAATTGCCCTCATAATGTCCAAACACCTAGTTTATGCTGCTGAGTTCCAAATTTCATACCTCCCCAACTCTCTAGACCTCTAGCCATAATTCCTAGCTGTCATTTAGCTCCAACAGCCTTTTTAAACTTGTTTTATTTTAATAATATCAGTGTAATCCCAGGTACATAAGCCAGAAATTTTTATTTTTATCTCTTTTCTCATGCCCCTATATCAAGTTTTCTATCCTTGTACATTTTACCTCACAGATACTGCTGTTTTTCATACCATCTCTCATTCATTTATTACAATAGTGCTTATTTCGTTCTGCTTTGAATTATATCTAATTCTCTTTGGATTTGAAACTTCTTAGAGGCAGATTCTACCACAATCATCTCTCCTTGTTGAATTGAATACTCTTCAAGGCTTTTTCCTAAATTACAGTCAATGTTTTACTATATCATTAACTGGCTTTCTCTAGACAATAGGAACTTGATAATGATTCATGATTTGATTATATGTATATGGCCTGTAATACACTGTTTTGAAGGTTAATGCAGGAAAGGGTGTGGTTGTAGTTGATGCATAACCTGACAATATGTGGGAAGATTTTTAAGTGGATTTAGCTGTTATTACTTATAATGCATGGAATCCTTGCTAATTAGCTAGATTTTAGTATCTGCATGTGAGAACATGTTTTCAAATTTTGATGTTTTGATCCAAACATCAGAGGCTAGCTAGATATAAATATGTTATTATAAAATTGAAATCTGTTTTCTTCCTTGAAAAGTTATATTCTCCCCTAAAACAGATTTTAATCTCTTTTTTAAAAAGTTTTATAATCTATTTGCCTTCTGTTCAAGCAGCTTTACTTTTCTGTGTAACACTTTTGGTTATGATATAATTGTTAATAATTGATATTAGAAGTAATATGTGACAGCTGACTCAAAGATGTTGCAGAAAAACCTCTTTAGGGGAAGCCGGGATAGCTCAGTGGGTTAGGTGCTCACTTTGCAGCGCCGGGGACCGGGGATCGAATCCCTGCCCCGGCCCGTGCGGAACCATATGCTGAACTGGGAGCTCTCCCAGTTCAGTTCTCTCTGTGTCTCTGTATCTCTCTCTCTCTTTCTCTCTCTCTGTCAAAAATAAAAAAAAATTAAATTAAAAAAAACCAAAACAAAAAAAAACCTCTTTGCTTATAATTATTCATGTTTATCCCATGATTTAGACTTCTTGCCCCAATTAGGATATCTTAACTTTGAATACTTACCCTTTAATGTCCTCCCCTCTCCCAAATAACACTAGAATTATAGCGGAATATTTTAGAGCTCCAAACAAAGACTGTTTTAAAAGAGTTAAAAATTTGGTAATTATTATACATTCAAAATAGTTACTTGCTCTTGCCATGTCCTCAGACCACTTCTTTTTGTCTGACATCATCGTCATCCATAGTTTGTACTGTGTGATTAAATGATTCAACTTCCTTATTATTAGTCACCTGAGTGTCTGATTTCTGCTGTGTGTGTGTGTGAGAGAGAGAGATATGGGCATTTAGAAACATTGGACAATATTTTGATTAAAATAGGACAGTGTGGGATAAAACCAAGAGAATAGAATAGGATAGCATATAAATGGAGACATAATGGGAATTGTTAGGCAAGATAGTAGAATAGAAACAAGGCTTTGAGGAACAGTTATAAGGACTCAGAGGTATTCCTAGACATTCAATAGATTTGTTTTAAGAGGCAGTAGTTATGAACAAAAAACAAAGCATTGAGAGCTTTACTTTGAAATTAAAAGTTTTTAAAAAGAGAAATAATTAGTTTCTACTAATTCTGGGTATTTATGTGAAGGTTAATAAGTAGTCCTATTGGTTTTAAGTGGCCCTGATTGTTTCTTCAGTATGTTTTAACAATGTGAACAGAAATACTGGGTATAATTTCAGAATGTCCACCATGACAACATAATTTTGGAATTATATATATATATGGGTTCTTTCATTGGTGATTAATATTTTATTCTCAGATCCACTATTTTGTTCAGTAACTTTAATTTTGTTATATTGCTGAATTCTCAGTTTCTCTCTCTTTTTTTTTTCTTTTATCATATTTATAGATCGTTGTGAGAGTGAAAGCCATATAGTGTATTGTGTGATTTCATTTCTGGGCAAATGAGATTTGGAGTGTTGACAGGTCTATTTTCATTTATAAACTGTAAATATTTCTTTTAAACTATCACATTGATAATAAATTAAGAAAAGGAAATTTATGTCCACATCCTTGTTTTTTTGTTTCTTCTTTGCAACTTTTGCCATTGGTTCTTTTTTCTTAGTAACATTGAGTCTTTACTTTCCCCATATTGATACATAAAAACAAAAAATTATCTGCGGCCATCCCAATCATAATTAGTGACTGTAAATATTGTTATAAATTAGTTGAAATATAGTTCAACTTTGTCAATTTAAAAATGACGTAAATGAGGCCTAGAGAGATTGGGACTTTCCAAGAAAGGAAAGAACTAATATTTAAAGAGCACCCACTATGTACAACACAGTACTTTTTTTGCAGTCCAATTTTACAAAGTAGGTTTTGTTGTCCCCATTTTACAGAGGGGACAAACCCATATACTGACCTGCAGCATAACTGGTAGTCACTGGGATGGAAAGGTGGTGAAAGTTCTTGCCTCCCGTGCAGGAGACTGCTGATTCCATTCCCATGCCCTGTGACCCCACATTCCTGTGTGGAGTGGAGCCATGTCACAACTAATGATGTACAACTATGGAGACTGCTCTAGCCCCCTCACCCCCTCGACCTTCTCTCAAAAGAATAAAATAAGGGGATTCCAGAATAGCTCAGTGGCCGAACCCTGGCCTCATAATTGTGAGGTCCGAAGTTCAGTTCCCTGCCCCAGCTTGTACAAACCCAAATGCTGAACTGTGGTGCAACTGGTAACCACAGGGATGGCACAGTGACAAAAGTTCTCACCTCCCATGTGGGAGGTCCCTGGTTCAGTTCCCACCCCATGTGGCCCCATATCCACCTATGTGGAATAAAACCATATCACAACTAATGATGTACAACTATGTAGACTGCTCTGGGTCCTCCCCCTTTCTCTCTCTCTTTCACTTTCTTTCAAATAATAAAATAAAAAATTAAATAAAAAAAAAGAACAAAATAAATCTTAAAAAAAATAGTATGAACTTAATTTTTTTTGGGAAAATTCACAATGTTAACAATAGGGTAATTGTGTGATTATATTTTATGCTTACCTGCATTTTCTTTTCCTATGATAGATATGCATTAGTTTTAAATTATGATAAAAACATCATTAAAATAATCAAGAGAAAATGGAAGCTAATATCACTTGAGTAGCATCAAGTGTTAGGCACTGGGCTAGGAGGTGCTTTTGAATACATTTTCTCATGGAAAAGTACTCTGCGTAGAGGAGGCAAGTTGTTAAAGCAACTACCACTACTCAAAATCAATTTAATTAAGTCTCATTATAAAAATAAATAAGGCTTTTCCTATGAGTTATGTAATTATATTAGGATATATATTTATAATAGAAAATTTCAGCTAAAAAGTTATATCTTAATAACAAAGCTTTCAGAAATTCTAGTATTATAAAAGGGCATGTAGATACACACCTACATCCTAAGGCTGTCAAAAGAAAAAATGAGGTAAAGAACCAAAATGCTAAAATATAGCAAATGGCCAAGAAAACAACATTCCATATGGGACTCTTGTGACAGAAGAGGAACTTAAATTGCATTAGGTGGTGATGGAAGGAATTCAACTCTGGTTCACACAGGAAAAGGAGGGAATGGAAGGAAGAGAGCCTGGCAAACAGCTCTGTGGTAGTATTGGGAGTACTCCAAGTTCTGGAAGAAGCCAAAGAGAGAAGGTCATCACCAACAGCCAAATAAGGGAAAGCAGCAGCCATGACTGTCTCATCTGACTCCTCTCTTCTGTTCTCCTTCAGTCCTCAAGAGATTAAAACGATTCTCAGAGCTAGGGAGACCTCCTGGATACAGTGTGATGTCAGAGGTCCCTCAATAACTCCCAAGATGCCTAAGCCCCCATCTTTAATAAGGAACTGAATTTTTAATTTGAAGATTAAAATGCAAGTATCCATTTGATTCAACACCTGTGTTTCATTTGTACTTAAGTAAAGTCATTAAATCACTAAGCATAAAGGAAAGAAGGCCAGCTATATTCCAACGGGGCTCCCAAGGACCATATGTGTGTTGTATTTGGTCGTGCACACGCCCCTCCCCCACACTTCTTCAAAACTAGACAGCTGACTCAAGCTGAACCAATCGGATTCTCTCTCTATTCTAAATGTTAGATAAACAGGAGAAACAGAGATGGCTAATAGAGGGAAATAAAATCAACATTAACAGCAGAGCCCTACAGAGAAGTTGCTAGAAACTCTGCTGCTGAGGGCCCCAACACAGCCCTGATTTGCTTTTCTTTCCCAGGTTTTTGCAGTCTTCTGTGGTAAAGTTATGTGTAGTGAAAAGTAGAAACAGAACACACTGCTGTTTTTTCCTGGCCCAAGATGAATGGGAACATTGCTGCTAATGCAAACCAACACCGCTCTGCATAATTTACGAAGTTTGTTTATTTTCCAACTTGCTGGTACACGGCAGCATGTTCTCAGTGGTTTCATTAGTCAAGGTACTGCCCAATTAATAACCTTTCCCAAGAAGTTATCTTGGCAAATATAATTTAACCTCTTTTCTACTTAACCTAACCTTACATCATGAATTGTGAAAACACTGCTAGTGAAGAAAAAAGATCACCAGATTTCTTTTTTTAATTATATGAAATAATTCAAACATGCCTTACTTTACCAATCAATCAGAAGATCAAAAAATTATCCAGGGTAAATACTAAACCTATAACATTAATTTCTAGGTGTTAAAGCTTTTGCTGCCAAACCCATCAAATTTAGCATTACTCAATTAATAATGACTTGGATTTTTCAGTAAATGTTATTTCAATAATAGGGGTAAAATTATTTTTTAAATAGTTAAAATACATTATTAAACTTTAAAATAGCTTTTAAAAACTATTTATTATTTAAACAGCTTAAAAAATTTTTTAAATGTAAGGGTTCACTTCTTCAGCTTCTGAATCATCCAAACACAGTGAAAGACCAAATACGAACTTTTACTTTGTCTTCATTTTACCACCAACAGTGCTACTGTTATTTTAATTATCAAACTTAAGAGAAAAAACAAATAACATGAACTTCATATTCCCACCTAGTCAAGGAAAAGGCACTCAATGACAACACAAGTCATAATTCTCTTAGCCAAATATGCATTTATAAGAATTTTTTTTTAAATAAATTTTTATTTATTTATTTATTTATTTATTTATTTATTTATTTTTGAGAGAGAGAGAGAGACAGAGACAGAGACAGAACTGAACTGGGGGAGCTCCCAGTTCAGCATATGGGTCCGCACCAGCTGGGCTCGGGATTTGATCCCTGGTCCCCGGCGCTGCAAAGTGAGCGCTTAACGCACTGAGCCATCCCGGCTTCCCCAGAATTAATTTTTTTTAAGATTTATTTTATTGTTTGAGAGAAGGTGAGAGAGAGGGAAGAGGGGAGGGCCCAAAGTTGTCTCCACAGCAGTACATCATTAGTTTCTGACACAGTTTCATTCCACACTGGTAGATGTGGGGCTGAACGAGGTGGATACAAACTGGGGGCCTTCCCATGGAAGACAAGGCAAGGACCCCTGCCATCATCCTGGCAGTTACCAACTGCACCATAGCTCAGCACGTGGGTCTGCACTGGGTTGCAAGGCAAGTGCCCAACCTGTTGAGCTATCCCAACATCCCCTATAAGAATTAATTTACTCAATTAATAATAATGACCAAAACCAAGCTAATCGGTATATGTAAAAGACTTCCAATGGACTAAACAAATACATTTAAGTTAAAATAATAGTTGTATAAATAAACAAAAGGTGATGCGCTATTCATTCATAGACTGAAGTCTAAGCAGAGAATGAGACACAGAAAACATATTTAATGCCACACCCATAACCACTTGAGAGCCATTGGCTGGTGGAGGGAAACGTGGAGGGATAAATAGGTCAGATTTGGATATAAAGACAGGAGTGGAATCACTATCAGTTTAGAAGTGCAGATTGTATAACCCATTCCAATTGAGTTTAAATTTTGATTTTATCATGTATTGTCTATGTGTCATGAAAAAACTACGAAACTTCTCTGAATCTTAGTTTTCTCAGTTATAAAATCAGGATAATGGCAGTAATGCCTATTAATAGGGTTGCTGTGATGATAAAATACATATAAAGTACTTAGGACAGTGCATAGCGCATAGTAAGTGTTCAATAAACACCACCTGTTGTCATTTTGCAACTAACAAAAGAACCATAATATAGTAAACTCTGGGCCCACTAGTTTACTTGCAAAGTCATTTTTAATCCTCATAACAGTCCTTCAAGTAGATTGCGCTACCCCAATTTTGAAGGAAATTGAACAGACTTGAAGAAGTTCAATTAAGTTGCTCAAAGTCACAAAACAGCAAATGACAGAACCAGATTCAAACACAAGATGTAAGATCCCAAGGGCCTTGTATTATTGTGGGTTTTCATTTTCCTGGTTGATTTTTAAGTTTAAGTCTTCCAAGATTTCCAAAGCTATAGTAAATTCAAACTAAAATTATAATACCCAAAAACAGAAGATCAAGTAAAAGAAAGTTACGCAAATTAAACCACAGAGAAAGGATGCCAGGATAGCTCAGCAGGTTGAGCGCTTCCCTTGCAACTGTGAGGCCCAGGAAGGTCTTTAGCAGGGAAGCTGGGATGGCTCAGCGGGTTAAGTGTTTGCTTTGCCCAGCCTTGGGATCTTAGGATCGAATACCATCCCTGGCCCATACAGACCCATATGCTGAACTGGGGTGTGCTTCCCATGTGGAAGGCCCCTAGTTTGTTTCTCACGGGGCAAGGTTCCCATGTGGGAGGTCCCCAACCCACTTCCTGCCGTGCATGGTCCCCTCACCCACCTGTGTGGAACTAAACCATGTCGAAAAATTGATGACATACAACTATGGAGACTGCTCTGGGCTAATCCCCCTTCTCTCTGTCTCGCTCTGTCAGAAACAATGAAATAAATCTTCAAAGTAAAAATTAAATAAAAGAAGAGGTCTCTAGAATTTCTTCCTGTCACTTCTAGTATTCTGCCACCACCTTGATTTCATGCCTTTGATGTACTATACACATATCCTAAGCAACAATTTTCAGAGATAAGTCAGTCTGAATAATATGTAAAAGTAATTTTTTTTAATGGCATACACATCACTAAGCAGAACGCTGAATATCTGAAGTACCTGCATTTAGGTTCACAGGCACCCTCACAATTTTCTTTAACAAAATGGTTTATTTGTTTATGTAACTGAAGGATTAATTCTGGTAGTATTTTCAAAACAAAAGTTTTCGGCGATGGAGAACTGATGTCGACTTGTAGAGACATTTAATTGTTTGTAATTTCAAATAACCTTTATCTAGTTAAAACAAAATTAAGATCTCACAAGGTATTTGATTATAGTAAAAGTCCTTTTCACCCATCAAATCTTTGAAAAAAATTGATTCTCCAATAAATAGCCATCGTTATCCTGTTTATAAGAATATCCCCCACCACCACTGCCCTTTTTTAGGTTGCATTCTACTATTTACAAGTACCTCAATCTTCACAAAACTTTTCTACTTTTAGTCACTGCTTTACTGCACATTTTATTATATTTTCTGCACATTTTGTTTTACTTTTTAATATTTTTTAATTTTTCACTTATAGTTACATACAATATTAGTTTCAGGTGTACAATGTAATGATTAGACATTTATATAACTTGTGATCACCCCAATAAATCTAGTACCCATCTGACACCATATATAGTTATTATAATATTATTGACTATATTCCTTATGCTACATCCCCATGACTTTTTTATAATTGCCTTCACCCATCCCCCTAATCTCCCTCCCATCTGGTAAACATCAAAATGTTCTTAATCTATAAGTCTTTTTCTGTTTGTTCATTTTGTTTTGTTTTGGATTCCATATATAATTGAAATTATGTTATTTGTCTTTCTCTGTTTGACTTATTTCACCAAGCATAATGCCCACTAGGTCCATCCATGTTCTTGCAAATGGAAAGATTTTATTATTTTTTTATGGCTAAGTAATGTTCTTTTTGTATATGGGAGTATGTACCACTTCTTTATCCATTCATCTATTGATGGGCACTTCGGTTGCTTCCATATCTTGGCTTTTGTAAATAATGCTGCAATGAACATATGGATGTATATGTCCCTTCAAAGTAGTGTTTTGGGTTTCTTCGGATATGTACCCAGAAGTGGAATTACTGGTTTTTTTGTTTTGTTTTTTTTGGTTATAGCCTATGTTTTTAATTTATTTATTTATTTATTTATTTATTTATTAATATTATTATATTTTATTGTTAAATTTAATGGGATGACATTGGTTGGTAACAATTAGATAGTTACCCGATGTACAACTCCACATCACATCACCCATGCATCGCATTATGTGCCCAGCTCCTAGAATCAGGTCCCCCTCCAACATAGCCTGTGTTTTTAAAAATTTATTTTTATTGTTTTTTTGACAGAGACAGAAGGGGGAGGGCCCAGAGCAGTCTCTATAGTTGTATGTCATCAGTTTTCGATATAGTTTCACTCCACAGGCAAGGGGCTGCGCAGGGCAGGAACTGGGCCGGCGGCCTCCCTCATAGACCCCTCATGTGGGTCCACATGGGCTGGTTTGGGATTCGATCCTCAGACCCCAGGGCTGCAAAGCGAGCACTGAACCCACTGAGCCATCCCAGCATCCCCTAGCCTTTGTCTTAAAGTCTGTTTTATCTGGTATAAGTGTTGCTACTCCAGCTTTTGTTTGTTTGTTTGTTTCTATTTTCATGAAATATTTTTTTTCATCCCTTTACTTTCAGTGTCTTCCAATCTCAAATGAGTCTCTTGGTAGCAGCATATCTAAGGATTTTGTTTTGTTTGTTTCTTCCTTTTTTTATTAAAGATTTTTAAAAAAGATTTGTTTCATTGTTTGAGAAAAGGTAAAAGAGAGAGAGAGAGAGAAGGAGAGAGGCCCCAGAGCAATCTTCATAGTTGTACATCATTAGTTGTGACATGGTTTCATTCCACACAGGTGGATGTGGGTCCGCACAGGGCAGGAACCGAACCCGGGGCGTCCCGCAAAGGAAGCGAGAAACTTTGCCTCTGTGCTATTCCAGCAGTTACCAGTTATACTGCAGTTCAGCATATGGATTTACCTGGGCCGGTGTCGGGACTCAAACCCCAGACCTCGTGATAGTGAAGCAAGCGCTTAACTGTTGAGCCATCCTGGCATCCCAGGATTTTGTTTTCTTATCCATTCATCCATCCTATGTCTTTTTTTTTTTATTATTATTTTAAAGATTTATTTGTTGTTTTTGACAGAGAAAGACAGAGATACAGAGTCAGTGACAGAGAGAAGGGGGAGGGCCCAGAACAGTCTCCATAGTAGCACATCATTGGTTTTCCCACATAGTTTCATTCCACAGGTGGGAGGGGCTGCACAGGGCAGGAACTGGGCCAGGGTCTCGCCCCGGTGAGAACTGAACTGAGGGCACTCTCCAGTTCAGCATATGGGTCCGCATGGGCCGGGGCTGGGATTTGTTCCTTGGTCCCCAGGGCTGCAAAGTGAGTGCCTAACCCACTGAGCCATCCCGGCTTCCCCCATCCTATGTCTTTTGATTGGAACATTTATTCAATTTACTTTGAAAGTAATTGTTAATAGATATGTAGTTACTGCCATTTTATTATTCATACTTTTAATCTTTTTTTTCCCTATTTCTGAAAGAAGTCCCTTTAACATTTCTTGAAATACTGGTTTGGTGGTGATGAACACCTTTAACATTTTCTTGTCTGTGAAGCTTTTTATCTATCTGTCCTTCAATTCTAAATGATGGCTTTGCTGGGTAGAGTAATCTTGGTTATATGTCCTTATTTTTCATCACTGAATATTTCGTGCCAGTCTCTTCTGGTGTGCAAAGTTTCTGTTAAGATATAAGTTGACTGTCCTATGGAAGCGCCCTTGTATCTAGCTAACTGCTTTTCTCTTGCTGCTTTTAAGATTCTCTCTTTGTCTTTAACCTTTGGCATTTTAATTATGATGTGTCTTGGTGTGAGCCTTTTTGAGTTCATCTTGTTTGCAATTCTCTGTACTTTCTGGGCTTATATGTCTATTTCCTTCATTAGATTAAGGAAGCTTTCTGTCATTATTTCTTCAAATATGGTTTTATTTCCTTGCTCTCTTACCTTCTGCTACCCCTAATATGCAAATATTGTTATGCTTTATGTTGTCCCACAGGCCCTACTTAAACTATCCTCATATTTTTGGGTTTTTATAAGTTTGTTTGTTTGCTGTTCTGGTTGGGTTTTTCTGCTACTTTCCCTTCCAAATTGTTGATTTGATCCCGTACTTCATGTGATCTACTGTTGATTTCCTCTGATGTATTCGTCATTTCAGTTACTGTATTCTTCATTTCAGACTAGTTCTTTTTTATGTTTTCTATCTCCATTTTTATGTTTCTTATCTCTTTGTTGAAGTTCTCTCTGAGATCTTTGAGCATTCTTATTACCAATGTTTTGAACTCCACATGTATTAATAGATTGCTTATATTCATTTTGTTTAGTTGTTTTTCTAGAGCCTTGTTCTGATTATTCATTTTGCCCATGTTTCTTTGTCACCCCATTTTGGCTACCCACCTGTTTTTGTTTCTATGTATTAGGTAGAGCTGCTGTTTCTCCTGGTCTTGGTAGAGTGGCCTTACATAGTACATTTCCTGTATGGCCCAGTCATGCAGTCTTCCTGGGTTACCTGAGCTGGTTTCTCCAGGGGCGTCCCTTGTGTGGGTTGTGTGTGCCCTTTTATAGTTGAGCCTTGGTTGCTTTCTGCCCATCAGTGGGACAGATTAGCCCACAGACTAATAGGTTGTGAGGACTGGCCATGACTATAGAGGAGGAGTTGTTGTGCAGGGGCTGACCCTGCAGTGCAGGATAAGCTTTAGCATGGCTATGATCCCTGCCAAGTCTGCCTGGGTATGTGTCATTTTGGAGGTGGTTGAGCATGCTCTGGTATTGTCTGAAGCTGGCCACATGGTATATTGGTTATGGGGCCTCTTGGAAGGGGCTCTACTGCAGGTCAGGGTCAGCATCTGCCTGTGCTTTGTCTGGAGCCACTTGTTATGACCTACAAAGTGATCAACAGGTGTTTGCCACTTGTGTTGTGTCTGGGACTGCATAGCAGGAGGTATAGGGAACTCCAAAATCAGGTGCTGCTTGTTTGGGGTTTGTGAACCTTTAAGAGATTTTAGGAAAGTCCATAGAATGAGCCAAGACAGGCTGTTTACATGGAAAAAGCCACTGAAAGCAGCTTGGGTGGACCTGCTTGTTGGGTGGGACTGGGATTTCAGGGAATCACCAGGGCAGGAAGAATGGTGTTAGCTAGGTTGATGGAGACTCAGATATGGTGCCTGCCTGCTCTGGATTGGGGGAGAACTCCAAAAAGGACCAATAGCTTCTGCTAGCACTTCTGTCTAGGAGAAAGTTGCCCCTCCAGTTCTCTGCCTAAAGCTAGAAAATTCAATTCCTCTTAGTATGTTCCTGACACCTTTTGAGCTGCTGCCCAGTGTTGGAGCTCAGAGCGAGTGAGTCATTCAGCAAGTAAGTACGCACCTGGCCCTTTAGGAGGAGCTCCTGGGAATCCAGTAACCCTCTGTATCACTCAGCCACAATGTCTGCTGGTTTTCACAGCAAGAAGTTGTGGGCACTTCTCTTCCCAGAACTCTAACAGCCCTGGGCTGGGGAGCCTGGGGTGGTGCAGGGACCTGTCACTCCACAGGGAGGACCTCTGCAGTTGAGAAACATACCCCTCTAGATTTTTAACCACCACACATGGGTGTGAGATCAGCCTCTTCCAGGTCTCCACCCCTCCTAGCAGCCTTGTTTTGGCTTCTGTGTATCCTTAGTTATACTTCTTCTGTACAGCTAGACTTGAGACAATTATCAATGATGGTTCTATATTTTAATTGTAATTTTGATGTGGTTGTAGGAGAAGGCAAACACAGCATTTACCTACTCTGCCATCTTTGACTTTCTGAACCTTTTTAAACCTGGAGCTATTGAGTACCATCATGCTGGTGTGGCTTTGAACCTGGTTATGCCAAGAACTGACAAGCATTTTTTATTTGGTTTGTTGCATATGCATTTATTTTCCCTGATCATAGGATCGTGGGACATATATTTCCATGTCCATATTTTTGATTCACCTTGAAATAAAAACAGTTCCTTTTAAAGATAATTTAGTGCATTCTTTTGTACATGGAAACAAGGTACTGCCAAAATAATTATTTAAACATATTGGTATCTATTAGTTTCGATTATTGTTTCACTAAAAAGTATGTAGTACATTGAAATAGTTACACACTTAAAAAATAAATTTTGATTGAATTAGGGCCATTCTGAATTATCAAGTTGGAGCAGAATTACTTCTGTGGAATTTATGTTCTCATACTTAGCTTTTCTGACTTTAAGGAAGATGATTGATTGAATTCAGAGTTTAAGAAGATAAAGAGCAACTAGTCACTGCAAGTCAGCTCTCCCATTAATTCTGACCATTTGGTTATTGCTTAACTAGGACTTCCCTAACCCTGCTTTATAGAGACTGATGATTGTTGTGATTGCATATAAGTGAGTTGTACAGTCTTTGCGGGTTGGTCTATAGGTGTTATAAGATTTTAATGTGCAAGGTATATTATATTATAAAATGATTTTAAAAATAAAAGGGTCACAGGGAAGACATGAAAAAGAAAACAAGATTTAAAGGACCAGAAAAGTTAGTATGAATAAACAATATGTAAGAGAGAATAATAAAAATGAAGGGCTCTTATTAATCACTTGATAAATCATTTTATTCTACCTCCTTCACATTTATCTTTAAGCTATTCTTGTATTCTCAATGTCTCATTTCTTAAAACAAGACTTTAAAAAATAAAATTAGGGGAAGCCGGGATGGCTCAGTGGGTTAAGTGCTCACTTTGCAGCTCCGAGGACTGGGGATCAAATCTCGGCCCTGGCCCATGCGGAACCATGTGCTGAACTGGGAGCTCCCCCAGTTCAGTTCTCTCTCTGTCTCTGTATCTCTCTCTCTCTCTCTCTC
>PVKE010039987.1:0-14783 GCA_004027555.1 Craseonycteris thonglongyai
CATTGTGTTTGATGTGGTTCTTTTTGCTTTATGCATGAGTCTGTTTTCCCTCTGGGGGTTTGCCTATCAGATGGGCTTCTCTTTATTTTTCTTTTGGGCTCAGTTGTGGGAGAAGGAGATTTTGGGAGAGGGTTGGGGGAAGCAGACAGCTTCTGTGTCCTGGGGCACTTCAGGTTGCTGTCTTAGCTGTGAGATAGCACGGTAGTAAAGGTGTGGCCAGGGGTGGGGGCATGTGAGTAGGAGCTAGGGCGGGCCTGAGACACAATAGCAGATTCCTCTTTCAGCAGGGGGGCTGGTGGTTCAGTGGGGGCGGGGCGTAGGAGCTCTGGTCTTTCTCTCCTCCGCCTGGCTGCCCCTCCTTCAATCGTATCTGCAAGCCACACCCACAGGGCGGCACTTGGATGGGCTGGGGCTTGGCAGAGGCCCTGGTCAGCCGCGCCGTCCCGTGCGCAGGCAATGACACCGCGGCGACCTGGTCGGCAGTCCAATTGCAGTCGCGGGCTGCAGCTCCCCAGCGGCCCGGTGGGCGGGATGCTGAAAGTCCAGTGCGCACTCTCGAGCAGGCAGCAGTGCCGCAGCGGCCCAGTGGGCGGGGCGCCGAAAGCCAGTCTTGTGCGCTGGCAGCAGCACCATGGCGGCCTGGTGGGCAGGGCGCCAAAAGCCCGGGTGCATGCACACAGCAGTGCTGCAGCGGCCCAGTGGGCGAGCCGCCGAAAGCCCTCTGCGCATAGGCTGTAGCTCGGGCGGTAGCTGCTCTATGTTCCCGGCTTTGTTGAGACCGCCGGATTCACTCTAAGCACGTCCAATGCAGCTATGCCCACTCAAGCCCCAGCCCTCACTCCAAGAGCCCTGTCTTCAGAAGGCTTTCCTTCACAGTCAATCTCCTACGTAAATCAGGGGTGCTGAGCTGTTGTGGGCTAGTGCTCTGTTCTCACCCCGCCTGCCGGGAAGTGCAGCCGTCCTGCTGCACAGTCCCTCTTCCGCTTTAGGCTCTGTGATCTAATTAGGGCAGTGTGTGCTGTCCCTTGAGTTCGGATGTTAAATTGTCCACAGTCTTGTAGGGATTCTACGCTCCCTAGGTCTCAGTTTCTAGCCCGCCCTTGATCCAGCTCCACTTTGACCGTGGTCCCCCAAACCCCCTTTGTTTTTGCCAGCCCCGGGCCGCGCTCTGAGTCTCTGTCCCTGAACCGCTGCTTCCCCTTCCCTCTCCCGCTCTCCCCTTTTTCCTCTAACCTTGTTGTTCTGCATTGTGTGGTTCTCTTAGTTGAGGTTTCTTCTCAGGGTTTCCCCTGTGGATTCCCTTCTGTTCACAAGGCTTTTCCCAGGCAGTTATCAGCATTCTCCTCTCATGCCGCCATCTTTTTTCTCTTCTTTATTGATTTTTGACAGAGAGAAACAGAGACAGAGAAAGACAGAGAGAAGGGGGAGGGCCCAGAGCAGTTTCCATAGTTGACATTAGTTTTCCATATAGTTTCGCTCCACAGGTGGGCACAGGGCCGTGCAGGGCAGGAACTGGGCCGCGAACCTCCTGCATAGGTCCCGGCAAGAACTGAACTGGGGGCACACCCCAGTTCATCATCTGGGTCCGCATGGGCCAGGGCCGGGATTTGATCCTGGGTCCTCAGGGCTTCAAAGCGAGCGCTTAACCCGCTGAGCCATCACAGCTTCCCCTGGGGCTTTCCTTTTATAGGTTATGGTGTTCTTTTTCCTGGCTTCCTTGGTCTTTGACCTTTAACATCTTCAGTATAATGTGTCTTTGAGAAAGTATGCTAGGATTCAAGTAGCTAGGGGTCCTGTTTCCTTCTTGGATTTGAAGTTTTAGTTCTTTTTATAGATTTGGGAAGTTTTCATCTACTATTTGAGCAAATTCTCTGTGCCCATCTCATCCTCTGCTTCCTCCCGAATACCTATTATTCTAATTTTACTCTTTCTAATAGAGTCAAATAATTCTTGTAGATAACTTTTACTTATTTATTTTTTGAACTCTCAGATCTCTCTCTTCTTCCTTCTGTGACATTTCCAAATTTCTGTCTTCAATTTCACTAATTCTTAACTCCATCTGGTTGGGTCTGCTTCCTATGCTAGCTATTTCATTTTTCATTTCTTTTATTGTGTTGTTTATCTCCAGAATTTGTATTTGGTTCTTTTTTATAGTTTCAATTTCTTAGTTTTGTTTGTAGATTTTCTTTCTGAGATCCCTTAGCTCCCTCTTTGTACTCTGACAATTTTCTTTGATCTCTTTGAGTGTTTTCAAAATTGCAGTCTTGAATTCTGTGTCATTTAGATCATATATTTTCATATCTTCAAGTTTATTTTCTGGGGATTTTTCATTTTCTTTCTGAGCACTTTCGTTCACTAGGATACTTATTTCTGTTAAAGTGTCTCTTCCTGGTCATAAGGACCTTTCCCCTGGTAGATGTGAAGAGATTTTTCTTTTGCTTCCCAGCTGGTGTTGTTGCAGCATCTTACAATATTTTCTATTGGTTATTTACTTTTCTCACAGTGGGAGACTTCCTAGAGGATGGTCTTCTTTCCTTTGACTCAGTTGTCTTGGTTTCTGTACACCTCTTTGGGAGGATATGGTGGGCAATGGTATTCTATGCCTGTGAGATCCATCTTCTCTTAGAAGCTGCCACACCTGTGTTTCACAGTTTTCCTGGATTCCTCTGCCAGCTTCAATGGGAAGGGTGGGGTGGGGTTTGTTGGAAAAGACACAGGTCTGTTTGCATCACGGTAATGTCAGCTTCCCAGCTGCAGCTGACTTGGGGGGTAGGGGCAAGCCTTGGGAGAGAGTATGGGGAATTGAGCTCTGACTGGAGCCCTACCTCATTAAAAGCCACTCTGTGCTTCAGCCACCAGCATGTTCCTGCTACCATCACACCAGTTGCTGGAACGCACTTGAGCCACCTGCTTTCTCCTCTGGTCACTGGCCTTATACTCTACCAGTCCTGTGCTCTAGTTACCTGCCCCATGTTCTGGCCACCTACACTGCTCTTCAGCTGCCACTGCTCCCCACTTTTGCCATCTTTCCTGTGTTCCAGCTGCCTGCACCTCTACTTTTGTCCGTCCTTGGTCTCCAACCCACCCAGAGTCATTCTGAACTTCACCCGTGCTTCCATGTTCCCACCTCAGTATCTCCTCTGTGGGCCTCTGGGTCAGTCTCTGGGTCATGCTCCACCCGGTGTCTCTGCACTGCTCCTTTTCCTTCTTTCTTAGTCTCCTTTCTTTCTCTGGTCTTTAGGTATTTTCTTGCAATGAGTGGGTCTCTCAGCTGAGGCTTTGTGTTGCTTAGGGATTCTCTGGGTGGATTTTAGTTGTTCAATGTGTTGTCTTTCTCCAGGAGAGTTTTCAAGAGTCTCCTCTTCGACCACCATCTTTTTTTTTTATTATTTTTTTTAAAATTATTTATAGAGAGTAATTATTTTATCTTCAGTGCATATTTATTTTTATTTTATTTTTGACAGAAAGAGAGAGAGATACAGAGCCAGAGACAGCTAGAGAACTGAACTGTGGGAACTCCCCAGTTCAGCACGTGGGTCTGCCTGGGCCGGAGCCGGGACTCGATCCTCGGTCCCCGGGGCTCCAAAGCGAGTGCTCAACCTGCTGAGCCATCCCAGCCTTCCCCCCGGCCACCATCTTGATGATGTCTCCTGTATGAGTTCTTTATAAATTTTGGATATTAACCTCTTATCAGATATGTCATTGGTAAATATCTTCTCCCATTCAGTAGAATGTCTTTTTATTTTATTTTTTAAATATTTATTTTATTGCTTTTGACAGAGACAGAGAGAGATGGACATAGAGAGAGACAGAGAGAAGGAAGAGGGCCCAGAGCAGTCTCCATAGTTGTACGACATAAGTTTTTGACTTAGTTTCATTCCAAACATGTGGGTGGGGGCTGTGCAAAGTGGGAACCAAGGTGGGGGCCTCCCACATGGGAAGCACACCCCAGTTCATATAGGGGTTCACACAGGCTGGGGTTGGGATTCAATTCTTAGTCTTGGGACTGCAAAGTGATTGCTTAACCCGTTGAGCCATCTGGGCTTCCCTGTGGACATCTTTTTATTTTGTAATTAAGTTTCATTTTTGGGTAAAACTTTTTAGTTTGATGTAGTGCCATTTATTTGTTTTTCTTTTGTTTTCCTTGTCCAAGGAGATATACCACTAAAACTATTGCTAAGGGTAATGTCTGAGAGTTTCCTGCCTATGCTTTCTCCTAGGAGTTTCATGGTTTTGAGAGTTACATTTAAATCTTTAATACCGTTTGAGTTTATTTATGTATATGGGATAAGAAAATGGTCCAGTTTCATTTTTTTGCATGCATCTGTCCAGTTTTCCCAGCACCATTTATTGAATAGACTGTATTTGCCTCATTGTATATTCTTGCTTTTTTTTTGTAATAGATTAAATAACCATATAGGCTTAAATTTTTTTCTGGGCTCTCTATTCTGTTCCATTGATCTATATGTCTGTTTTTATTCCAATACCATACTGTTTTGATTACTATGTCCTTGTAGTGTTCATATAATTTTATATCTGGTAGCTTGAACCTCTAGCTTTATTCTTCCTTCTCAACATTCCCATGGCTCTTTGGGGTATTTTATGGTTCTATATAAATTTTAGGATTATTTGTTCTAGGTCTATGAAAAATGCCATTGACATTTTGATAGGACTTGCATTGTATCTATAGATTGTTTTGGGTAGCATGGACATTTCAACTACATTAATTTTTACTATCTATGAGCATGATATATGCTTCTACTTACTCCTATTTGTAACTTCTATAATTTTTCTTTCCAATATCTTATAATTTTCTGAGTATAGGTATTTTACTACCTTGGTTAAATTTATTTCTAGGTATTTTTTGATGCTAGTGTAAATGAAATAAAAACTATGTCTTTTGAATTGTTCATTATAAGTACATAAAAATACAACTGATTTTTGTGTGCTGATTTAATATACTATATCTTTGCTGAATCATTATTTGTTCTAATAATTTTTTAGTGTGCTTTTGTTTTGGTTATCTATATAAAGTCTGTGAGTGGAGGTAATTTTAGTTAATCCGTTTTAATTTGGATGCCTATTACTTCTTTATCATGACTAATTGCTCTGGCTAGAATCTTTACTTCTATGTTACATAGATATTCTATGAGTATATATCCTTGCCTTGTTCCTGATTCTACAGAAAAAGTTTTTATTCTTTCACCATTGAGTATGATGTTAGCTGTGGGTTTTTCATATATGGCCTTTATTATGCTGAAGTTTTGTTTTTTTTTCATTCTTAGTTTGCTGGGTGCTTTTCTCATGAAAGAGTGTTGAGTTTTGTCAAATATTCATATGTGCACACGCTATATTTTAAGTGCATCTCATGTCAATAGAATATCATTGGAACTTTGTTTTCAAAGATTTATTTTACTGTTTTTGACAAACAGATAGAGACAGAGAGACAGATAGGGGGAGGGCCCAGAGCAGTCTCCATAGTTGTACATCATCAGATTTCGACATGGTTTTGTTCCACACAGGTGGGCAGGGGCTACACAAGGCAGGAACTGGGTTTGGGGCCTCCCACATGGGATGCATGCACCCTGGAGCCAGGGGCTGAACCAGAGGCTTTCCCCCATGAGAAGCTCGCCTCAGGGAGAACCAAACAGGGGGCCTCCTGCATGGGAAGCACACCCCAGTTTGGCATATGGATCTCCATGGGCTGGGGCCGAGATCCGATCCTTGGTCCTCGGGGCTGCAAGGTGAGCATCAACCCACTGAGCCATTCCAGCTTCCCCTAGAACTTTTTTTCATTTACCCAATCTGACATGCTTATTGTATTAAGGGGAGACTGTTTTCCAGGCACATGTGTTGTGATTGAGAATGGCTTGGTATGATTCCTGCCAGATCATTTTGTGCATTTAATTCCCCAAGCTATTTTGTTGATTTTACATTTTCTTTTCCTTGCCTTTTGTTATACTGATTAAGTTTATTCTATTGATTTATTCTCTGATGAATATTTTAAGCTGAAAGAGCATTTTAATCTCATGGTATAATCCTTAAATTTTTAACATATTGCTAAACATTTTTTTTGAATTATATATTTTATTTTATTTTTATTATTTTTAAATTTATTGGGGTGACATTAATTGATATCAATTACATTGTTTCCAGGTGTACAATTCTATATTACATTGTCTATACATTGCATTATGTGCTCACAACCCAGAATCAGCTCACTTTCCATCACCGTGTGTTTGAGTCCCCCTCCCTTAATCTCTACTTCTATTTTCTTCCAAAACAAAAACAAAATTTTCAGCAGGACATTCTTTATCTCTACCACTTCTATCATTTTATGATATTATGAGAGGTGATTAAGAATTTCAAGGGTGGGGGAAGCTGGGATGGCTCAGTGGGTTAAGGGTTGCTTTACAGCCCCAGGACTGAGGATCGAATCCTGGCCCTGGCCAGTATAAAACCCACGTGCTGAACTGGGGTGTGCATCTCATGCAGGAGGTCCCAAGTTCAGTTCTTACCCCTTGGTTTGTCCTCTGGCTCAAGGTGGCATGCCTCCCATTTGGGCCCCCCCCAGCCCAGTTCCTACCCTGTGCAGCCCCCACCCACCTGTGTGGAACAAAACCATGTCAAAAACTGATGACGTACAACTATGGAGACTGCTCTGGGCCCTCCCCCTTCTCTCTGTCTCTCTATGTCTTGTCAAAAACAATAAAATAAATCTTTTTAAAAAATTTGTATATTGCTTTGGGTAATAAGCCCATTTTTAACTAATGTTGATTTTTTTCATCAATGACCACAGATTATCTTTACATTTCCTTGTGCCTTCTTTGATTTCTTTTAACAGTGACATAGTTTTCAGTGTTTAAGTTCTTCATATCCTTTGTTAAGTTTATTCTTGGTTATTTTATTTTATTTATTTCTTGTTGCAATTGAAAAAGGTATTGTATTTTTTTTTTCATTTTTTCTTACTGGAGTTTTATTCTCAGTATATAGGAATGCAATAGATTTTTGTACATTTGTTTTATATCCTGCAACTTTACTGTATTTGTTTGTTGTTTCTAATAGTTTTTTGGTAGAGTCTTTAGGGTTTTCTATATAAAAAATAAAGCTGTTGTAAAAAGTGACAGTTCAACTTCTTCATTTCTAATTTGAATGCCTTTTATTTCTTTTTCCTAACAAATGGCTCTGGCTAGAACTTCCAGCACTATGTTGAATAGCAATGGTTACAGGGGACATCCCTGTCTTGTTTCTGATTTTAGAAGAAAAGGTTTCAGTGTTTCCCCATTGAGTATGACATTCACTGAGTGTTTATCATATATGGCCTTTATTATGTTGAGGTGCTTTCCTTTTATACTCATTTTATTAAGTGTTTTGATCATAAATGGATGTTGTATCCTGTTGAATGCTTTTCTGCATCAATTGATATAATCATATGGTTTTTATCTTTTATTTTATTTATGTGGTATATCATATTAATCAATCTGTGTGTGTTGAATCATCCTTATGTCCCTGGGATGAATCCCACTTGATCATGATATATAATCTTTTTAATTGTTGTATTCTATTTGCTGGTATTTTGTTTAAGATATTTGCATCTGTAGTCATTAAGTATATTGGTTTGTAGCTTTCTTTTTTGTGTTATATTTACTAGGTTTTGGCATCATGGTAATGTTGGTCTTGCAAAACGAGTTGGTAAGTATTGCTTTTACTTTATTTTTTTGGGAAAAGTTTGAGGAGGACAGGCATTAGATACTCATTGAACATTTGGATGAATTCAGTAGTACAGTCATCTGGTACAGGACTTTTGCTTTGGAGGAGGTTTTAGATGTTTCTTTCAATATCCTTACTGTTGATTGGTCTACTAAATAGACTCTATTTAGATTATCCAGTTCTTTTTTATTCAGTCTAGGTAGGGTATCTATTTCTAAAAACTTGTTTATTTCTTCTAGGTTATTGAATTTGGTGGCATACAAATAAAGTCCTTCATAGTATTCTCATATGATCCTCTGTATTTCTGTGGTATCTGTCATAATTTGTCTCTTTCATTTTTTATTTTGATTATTTTTGTGTTTGTACCTTAGGGAGCCTACCCAGGGGTTTGTCAATTTTATTAATCTTTTCAAAGAAGCAGCTATTTGTTGCATCAACTTAAAAAAAATTTTTTCTTGTTGTTCTTCATTTCGTTTAGCTGTGCTCTATTTTTTTTTAAAGATTTATTTTTTGTTGATTTTTTAACAGAGAGAGAGAGAGACAAATAGACAGAGAGAGACAGAGAGAAGGGGCAGGGCCCAGAGCAGCCTCCATAGTTGACAGCATTCATTTGCCATATAGTTTTACTCCACAGATGGGCTTGGGGCTGTGCAGGGCAAGAACTGGGCCGGAAGCCTCTTGCATAGGCCCCAGCAAGAACTGAACTGAGGGCGCACCCTAGTTCAGCATATGGGTCTACATGGGTTGGAGCCTGGATTCGATCCTCGGTCCTCAGGGCTGCAAAGCGAATGTTTAACCTGCTGAGCCATCCCAGCTTCCCTGTGCTCTAATTTTGATTATTTCCTTCCTTCTACTGACTTTGTGCTTTATTTGTTCTTCTTTTTCTAGTTCTTAAAGATGTAACATTCAGTTGTTTAAATTTTTCTTTTCACTTGAGATATGCCCATAAAGATATGAATTTTCTGGCTATATAATATGGCTATGGTTGCATCCAAATAATTTTGATACTACATGTGTCATTCTCATTTGTTTCTACATATTTTTGATCCCCTTTTTAATGTTTTCTTTAACCCAGTTGCTGTTTAGTAGCATGTTGTTTAATCTCCATGTGTATGTATTTTTTTCTTTTCTTTCTTTCATTATTATTATTATTATTATTATTATTATTATTATTATTTTGCAGTTGATCTCTAACTGTAAAGCTTTGTGGTTGAAGAATATGCTTGGCGGGAAGGTCAAGATGGCTCAGAGGGTTAAACACTCGCTTTGCAGCCCTGGGGTTCAAGGATCAAGTCCCATCCCTGGCCCTTGTGGACCCATATGCTGAACTGGGGTGTGCTTTCCATACAGAAGCCCCCATTTTGGTTCTCACCAGGGCGAGCTTCCTATATAGGAGGTCCCTGGTTTGGCCCCCAGCTTGAGGGGGAGTATATTTCATTTGGGAGGCCCCCAGCCCAGTTCCCACCCACCCTGTGCATCCCCCCTGCCCACCTGTGTGAAATGAAACTATGTTGAAAACAGATGACGTACAACTATGGAGACTGCTCTGGGCTCTCCCCCTTCTCTCTGTCTTTGTCTCTCTCTCTCTGTCAAAAACAAAAAAATAAATATTTAAAATAAAAGAATATGCTCGGTATTTCAATCATTATTTTAAGTTTTATTTTTTTGTTTTTGACAGAGACAGAGAGAGACCAAAACAGAGAGACAGAGAAACAAGGGAGGGCCCAGAACAGTCTCCATAGTTGTACATTATTAGTTTTCAACATGGTTTTGTTCCACACAGGTGGGCAGGGCCACACAGGGCCAGAGCCGGGCTAGGGGCCTCCCACATTGGAGGCATGCCAAGAGCCGAACCAAGGGGCAAGAACCTAACTGGGGGCTTCCTGCATGGGAAGCACACCCCAGTTCAGCATATGGGTCTGCATGGACTTGGGCCTGGATTTGATCCTCGGTGCCCAGGGCTGCAGTGAACACTTAATCTGCTGAGCCATCCCGGCGTCCCCTGGTTTCAATTTTCTTAAATTTGCTGACATTAGTTTTGTGTCTCAACATATAGTTTATACTCAGAAGGTTTTGTGTACACTAGAAAAGAATATATAGTCTTCTTTTAAGAAGAAGTGTTTTGTAAATGTCTGTGTGCATTTGGTGTAAATGTCAATTATGTACATTTAAAGCTGGAAATTTCTTATTGATTTTCTGTTTGGATGATCTATCCATGGCTCTCAATAGGGTTTTTAGCTCCCCTCATATAACTGGTTTTGTCAGGATTTTCCTTTAGTTCTATTAATAGTTGATTTGCAAATTTTGGTACTTCCTGACTGGTGGAATATATGTTAATAAGTGTCATGTCTTCTTGTTGTATTGTCCCCTTTAGTATTATGAAGGGTCCACTTTTGGCTTCTGTTACCTTTTTTTATCCCAAAATCTGTTTCATCAGATATAAGTATGGCTATGTCCACTTTTTTCTGGGTGCCATTTACTTGGAGTATCACTTTCCACCCTTTCACTTTGAGTCTGTATTTGTCCTTGTAGCTGAGATGTCTCTCTTGGAGGCAGCATATGGTTGGGTTTTGTTTTTTGATCCAGTTTGCTACCTGATATCTTTTTATTGGTGAGTTTAGCCATTTACATTTATGGTGATTATTTAAATGCTCATATGATGATTTCCTACAGCAATTTTATCTTTTTCTTTCTGGTAGTTTGGTGTCTCTATTGTTTCTTTGCATTTTTTTTTTTTACTTTTGCATATGTTTGTTTGTTCACTTATTTATTTTTTTAAATTGTTAAATTTATTGGGATAACAATGATCGATAACAATTACATTGTTTTCAGGTGTACAATTCTATGTTACATTGTCTATACATCGCATTATGTGCTTACCACCCAGAATCAGCTCACTTTCCATCACCATATATTTGATTCCCCCTCCCTAACCCGCCTCAACCAGCTCTCCCACCCACCTCCCCCTTACACTTAGGTAACCACTAAACTATTGACTGTATCCATGAGTAAGGTGGCCAGATTTTAACATTGGTAAAGCGGGACACCATTGACGGGGGTGGGGGGGGTGGGGGTGGGGGTCCTTGATGAAAAATTTGGTCTATCTCCCGCTGTTCCCTAGCTTGTCGTGCATTCTTTCCAAAAATTGGGACTTTTTTTAAAACGCCACAGGACGCAGGACAAATTGTTAAAAATTGGGACTGTCCCGCCAAAAGCGGGACATCTGGTCACCTTATCCATGAGTCTTTGTTTCTTTGTTCCTTTCAGTTTTGTTTCTTGATTCTTTTAGTCTGACTTATTTTGCTTAATAAGATGTTTTCAAGGTCCATCCATGTTGTCACAAATTGCTGTATTTCATCTTATTGCTAAGTAGTATTCCATTGTATAAATGTACCACAACTTCTTTATACAGTCATCTATCAGAGGACACTGGTTGATTCCACAACTTGGACACAAAGAACAGTCCTGCAATGAAAATTGGAGTACATATATCTTTGCGGATTAAGGTTTTCAGCTTTTTTGGGTAGATACCCAGGAGAGAGATTGCTGGGTCATATGGCAATTCCGTTCCTAGTTTTTTGAGGAATCTCCACACTGCTTTCCACAGTGCTTGTATCAATTTACATTCCCACCAGCAGTATATGAAGGTTCCCTTTAGTCCACAGCCCCTCCAGCACTTGTTATTCCTTGTTTTATTGATTATAGGCATTCTAACAGTTGTGAGGTGGTATCTCATTGTGGTTTTAATTTGCATTTCCCTAATTGCTAGTGATGTTGAACATTTTATTTCATGTATTGTTGGCTGTTTGTATGTCTTCAGGGGAGAAGTGTCTATTTACATCTTCTGCCCATTTTTAAATTGGATTGTTTGTGGTTTTTTGTTGTTGAGTTGTATAAGTTCTTTATATATTTTAGATATTAGCCCCTTATCAGAGGCATTCTTTGCAAATATTTTTGCTATTTGATTGGTTTTCTTTTTATTTTGTTGACGGTGCCTTTTGCTGTGTAGAAGAAGCTTTTGAATTTGATATAGCCCCACTCATTTATTTTTGCTTTTACTTCCCTTGCCTTTGCGGTCAAGTTCATAAAGTGCTTTCTGAGCTCAAGGTCTATAAGTTTAATACCAATGCCTTTTATGCACTTTATTATTTTGGATCTTATGTGGAGTTCTTTAATCCACTTTGAGTTAATTTTGGTATATGGTGACAGTTCACAGTCCACATTCATTCTTTTGCATGTGATTTTCCAAATTTCCCAGCACCATTTACTGAAGAGGCTTTCTTTTCCCCATTGTATATTTTTTGCTCCTTTGTCAAAGATTATCTGTCCATATATTTGTGGGTTTATATCTGAGTTTTCGATTCTGTTCTATTGGTCTGTATGTCTGTTTCTCTGCCAATACCAAGCTGTTTTGATTATTGATGACTCCAGACTTATTATATTATTTTTTTTTGAGGATTGCTTTGCAATTTGGGGCCTTTTGTGGTTCCATATGAATGTGATAATTTAAAAAATCTATTTCTTGAAAGAATGTCTGTGAGATTTTGATGGGAATTGCATTAAACCTGTATATTGCTTTGGGTAAAATGGCCATTTTAACTATGTTCATTCTTCCAGTCAATGAACACAGAATATCCTTCCATTTCTTTGTATCTTCTTCAATTTCTTTAAATAGTGTCTTATAGTTTCCTTTATATAAGTCCTTCATGTTTTTTCTTAAATTTATTCCTAAGTATTTTATTCTTTTTGTTTTGATTGCAAATGGTATTGTTTTTCTTATTTCTTTTTCTGAAGTTTCATTGCTTGTATATAAAAATGCTGTGGATTTTTGTACATTGATTTTTGTACATTGGTTTTTATATCCTGTAACTTTACTGTATTCATTTATTATTTCTAACAGTTTTCTGGTGGAGTCTTTAGAGTTTTCTATATAAAAGATCATGTCATCTGTAAAAAGTGACAGCTTAACTTCTTCATTTCTAATTTGGATCTTTTATTTCTTTTTCCTGCCTAATGGCTCTGGTTAGAACTTCCAGCACCATGTTGAATAGCAGGGGTGACAGGGGACATCCCTGTGTTGTTTCTGATTTTAGAAGAAAAGGTTTCAGTGTTTCCCCATTCAGTATGACACTGAGTGTTTGTCATATATGGCCTTTATTATGTTGAGGTACTTCCCTTTTATACTCATTTTGTTAAGTGTTTTGATCATAAATGGATGTTGTATCCTTTTGAATGCTCTTTCTGATTCAATTGATATAATTATATGGTTTTTATCTTTAATTTTGTTTATGCAGTGTATCACATTGATTGATTTCCATGTTTTGAACTATCCTTGTGCCCCTGGGATGAGTGCCACTTGATCGTGATGTATAATCTTTTTAATGCACTGTTGTATTCTATTTGCTAGTATTTTGTTTAGATTTTTGCATCAGTGTTTATCAGAAATATTGGTCTATAGTTTTCTTTTTTTTTTGACATCCTTGCCAGGCTTTGGTATTAGGGTAATGTTGGCCTCATAGAATGAGTTGGGAAGTAGTGCCTCTTCTTCAATTTTTTTGGAAAAGTTTGAGGACAGGTGTTAGTTTCTCTTTGAATGCCTGGTAAAATTATTAGGGAGGCCATCTGGTTCTTGACTCATGCTTTTGGGGAGGTTTTGGATGATTGTTTCAATTTTCTTACTGTTGATTGGCTTGCTTAGGTTATCCAGTTCTTGATTCAGTCTAGGTAGAGTATAAAAACTTGTCCATTTCTTCTAGGTTTCAAAATGTGATGGCATATAGACCTTCACAATATTTTTGTATGATTCTTTGTATTTCTGTGGTATCAGTGGTAATTTCCCATCTTTTATTTCTAATTCTGATTATTTGTGTGTTTTCTCTTTTTCCCTTTGTGAGCCTAGCCAGGGGTTGGTCCATTTTATTATTTTCTTCAAAGAACCAGCTTTTTGTTGCATTTATTTTTTCTATTGTTATTGTATTATTGATTTTATCTAATTCTACTCTAATTTTTATTATCTCCTTCTTTTGCTTGCTTTGGGTATTTTTTGTTCTTATTTTTCTAGTTCTTGAAGATGTGTAATTAGGTTGTTTACTTGTAATTTTTTTTGTTTCTCGAGAAAGGCCTGTAGTGATATAAATTTCCTTCTTATTACTGCTTTTGCTGCATCCCAGTAATTTTGGTATGTTGTGTTTTCATTGTCATTTGTTACTATATATTTTTTTACCTCTTCTTTTATTTCTTCTTTAGTCCAGTCATTTTTTAATAACATGCTGTTTAATCTCCATGTATATGTAGCTTTTCCTGCTTTCTTTTTGTAGTTGATCTCCAATTTCAAAGCTTTGTGATTGGAGAATACACTTGGTATGATTTCCATCTTCTTAAACTGGCTGAGGCTAGCTTTGTGTACCAGCATGTGGTCTATCCTTGAAAATGTTCCGTGTGCACCAGAAAAGTATGTATAGTCCTGTGTTTTAGGATGAAGTATTCTGTAAATGTCAATTATGTCCAGTTGCCATAATGTATCATTTAAAGCTGATATTTCTTTATTTATTTTCTGTTTGGATGATCTGTCCATGGCTGTCAATGGGATGTTTAAGTCCCCTACTATACTGTAATTGCATTTTTGTCAGTTTGTCCTTTTAGATCTGTTAGTAGTTGCTTTGTAAATTTTGGTGCTTCTTGGTTGGGGGCATATATATTAAGTGTAATATCTTCTTGTTGTATTGTCCCCTTTATCATTATGAAATGTCCATCTTTGTCTTATATTATCTTTTTGATCCTGAAGTCTGCTTTGTCAGACATAAGTATAGCTACACCTGCTTTTCTCTGGGTGCCATTTGCTTGGAGTATTTTTTTCCACTCTTTGACCTTGAGTCTGTGTTTGTCCTTGTGGTTGAGGTGTGTCTCTTGTAGGCAGCATAAGGTTGGTTTTTGCTCTTTAATCCAGTTTGCTACTCTGTGTCTTTTTATCAGTGAGATCAGTCCATTTCCATTTAGGGCAATGATTGATATATGAGGCTTTCCTATAGCCATTTTATCTTTTGCTTTCTGGTAGCTCTTTTTTTTTTTTTTTT